>KN838678.1:4299-103258 GCA_000827195.1 Laccaria amethystina LaAM-08-1
CAAAGTAGGCTGAAGATTGGGCGTGCCGTGCGGTAGTTGTTCAATACAAGTTTGCGCTGTTAGGGTCGATGGAAAAGCCAAGCAAAGGTCAGGACGATAAGCCAGAGTTCAGAACGGAATCGTGAGAAACGCAATGGCGCGGATGTAATTTGAAAATCCTGCCGTGGAGTTCTCGCCAACCTTACACGGGCCACACGGCTGTCAATCCCAGATTTCCCGCGGCTCTATCGCCCTAATACAAGGAGGGTATGCACCAATGTTCGACTGTCACTAAGTTACTTGTAAATTCTCAATTGCGTGCAACGAGGATGAGGAAATGAGACGTCCATTTACACGAACCCGACCGTGGTACGCTCGATGTTGTACGCCTTGGAACAGGCTCAACGACTGACCCAACAACGCGATGCCAAGTACGTTTCATTCGTTGCTGCTTGCTCATACCCTCTAACTTGTTTCTTTCAGCAGTATGTACATAACCTTATGCTCAAACAGCCCTATCTCCCAAGTTCACAAGATAGTAATTTAGAGCGAAGTAATCATTTTCTACGGGAACATCAGCACCAGGTGGCCATGGAATTTCTTGACTTCCCACGGGAATTTCTTCAACCAGACACATTGCCTGAAGCTGCTCAATCTTGGATCCCCGGGCCCACTGTTTGATGATAGAGGGGCATGTTCGAATAATTAAGTTTGGGTTTGCCATCATTCGAGCAAACTCGAGGTAGAAGCCGAATCTACTAATACTGATGCCGTCGTAGATGCCTGTCAGAACCTTTAATTTTGCCCAAAGTTTGTTTCCATCCTTATCAAACCACTCGATTATGCAATTAAGGGGGCTTAAATTTAAGAGAGTGAGGTGAGTTACAGAAGGGGTAATGGCGGCAAGGTTGAGGAAGAGATATGGACAGCAGATTACTGTCAAAGAGCGCAGCATGTAAAAGGGCTCCCTATCTACGAGATCAAGGGAATGTGAGTTAAGGTCACATAGAACCAGTGTCTCGAGCAGGGGTGCAGACAAGAATGGGAAGAAGTGGCCAAAGAGGTTGTTCTCCTCGCCGTGGCGGAGGTGCTTTAGATTCTTCATGATGATGTTGGAAGAATGCTGTGACTTGGGCTTGTTGAAGTGTTGGCCGACAATCGACAAACTGGACAACAACGGCAAAGCAAGAATTTCGAGAAAATCGTTCCAACTCCCCAAGCGACTACGATCTGACTCAGGATGATGCTCAATTTGTAACACTGTGATGTTGGAAAGGAGCCGGAAGTATTGGGAAGGACATGGTGTATCCATTCTCAAGTAGCATAGCTTTGGAGTGTCGCGTAGAAAAGTCCCTGGATATAGCGTAGCAGGACCTAATGACAGATATTCAAGGTTGGGAGCCTCCAACCGGCATAATCTGTCACGGAAGTCCAATTTAGAGTCATAACCATTGGAAATCCAAAAAAATTGCCTCCAGCGCGCAACGTGTGGCAACGTACTCTCCAGCATGGACTTGAACAATCCTCATGATCTCGCGTTATACCCAAAACGGAAGTAGAGGTCGAGTAGGTGTGAGCTCGACCTCTCCAGGTATACATTTAGCCGGTTTCCTGACTGACGATCTGCCTGGCCCCAAGTACTATCGTGTTGAAATGTTGACCAAAGTAGCAGGAAGGACAACGCGATGGAACGCCATCCCCTGCAAACGTGTGAGATAATGACTTCCACGAAAGGGTGTTTGGAAACCCTATGGATTTGTGATGCATCTTGGGCGGCTGCGAAGATTTGGCAGAGGATTTCGATAGGAAGATTTAAAACAGGCACGGTTTCGGTGTAGAGAGCCCCATATTCGACCTGAGATTTAATAATCGTGTGGTCAAGTTTTCTGAGCTTCCTCCCCGCGGTAAGGGTGTCTTCACCACCTCCGGACTCCGACAAAGATTCTAAACGCATAGACATTGAAAGGGTAGCAATCTGTTGCAAAGAATTGTATAAATTCGAGAGGATACATTCCCATCAAGAAGGAACATACATGGATGGAGGTAGGGGTTGGAAGCAAGCCTGGGTGACTTGTAAATAGATAATTTAAATAGGAGAGGGGGAACAGAATGAACGTGTGAATGAAAGGTCATGACGCTGTGCGTCTTGAAAGGGACAGCCAAACAACATACCAGCGACTAGGCCACACCTAGCACTGGCGCCCACCACAACCACACTCGAACTTGAAATGCAAGGCTGGACCGAATGTTTACGAAAAAAACTCACCGTTGAGCAATCGTTGAACAAGTTTTAAATTAGTGCCTTGGGACATTAATTTTTTTGGAGCTGCCACAACTACCAAGTTGGCCACGCGATCAAGAGGGCGGGTGCCGGGCTTGGGGAAGACGGCGTCGGCAACTTCATTGTGAGTGTTTAACACACTCTTTATAACATGAAAGGGGTTGATCGTTCATTGAAATTTTCAAGCTTCAAGTTTCAAGCTGCAGCTATTTGCTTCTAAGGTTTTCGAGATGACTTGAACTTTTTGGGTCAAATACCCCACGAAGTGGCTCTATCACAGCGCGAGTGTAGGCAGGGCTGAGAGAGCCGCCGAGTCACCCAAAGTTATGAATCTCGGGTACACATCATCTGGCTTTTTCATCTAAGAGCAATGCTGAAGCTTTGTGACAAATAAATTCTGAAGGACCAAGATTTGTCCGATTTGACGGCACCACTGTAATCCTCGCGATCGTTCGAGTCAACCCTAACCGTGATTTTCATCCTCATTGACTTTGACGCCATACCGAGGAAGATCATTCAACCATCTTATCGCCTTATTCATCGCTGAATGGGCGGCAGGTTAGAATTCTATCAGTATTCTTTCTCCTTGGCCTCGCCAACATTCTTCCTTTCGACCTCAAGCACATGTCAATCCAAAAAATCGACTGTCTTGCCCAATTTGCACATTCATGAGCGTCATTGGTCGATACCCAGCTGGGGTCTTGCTTCTCCTGACATTTGTCACACATCACACCGTGGTTGGGTGAATACGCTGATTTTCTGTTTAACAACATCGTTTTTAGTTGTGGACAAAATAATTCAAGAGTCGATTTGACGCACAACTTTTTTCGTGACGGTTACCGTGACTTGTCACGCTAGTGGACAATGGACATATCCTCGTCGAAAGTGAAACGCGCGTGAGGTGTGGTGAATTCTGAAGAGTTGGAAGCGTGGATATCATCGCCACAGAATCTCCCAACCTCCACGAAGGTCAAATCGCGCAAGGACCACGAAACAAGGGCAGACCCTGCCGCACTGTTAAAAGGGAAACGGTTGGGATGTGGTGAGCCTTGAATATTTGGAGGCGTGGTTTTCGTGGCGATAGAATCTCCATGAAGGTCCAAGCACGCAAGGACCATGAAATTAACGCGGAAGCGTTTTCATGAACATTTAAACCAACATTTATGGCTTTGTCATTTTGTCAGACTTCCTCTCCTGGTTACGAGCTAGGGGGCGAGTCTCCCAACGGGTTATGGAAATAGACCCTGAAGAGCTTGAACAAGCGGAGAGGGTAGCAGCAGCGGCAATAGCGACAGTGGGTCGAGTGGCAACTAGCCCTCTAACAAGCGCCAACTCCCGCCCCATCATCCGTCTCGTCCTCCTCAACGGCTTCAACGCGTCCAACTCGTCATCTGTCGGTTGTCCTTCGTAAGGTCATATCCCCATGTTGTCGTAGTGTGCGGGAAGGCGAGAGCACTCTCGCACGAAAATTTCTACGGTTGAAAGGGACGGCTTGGGGAACCACTGACATCCAGTCAAGATATCACGCGCATGCAAACAAAGCAAGACCTACTACATACCTAATGCTCTCAGAAAAGGCCGGGAATCCGCTGATGAAGGCAGGGACCTATATCATTCAAGTTCGATCAGAATTGGTGAAGAAGCAACAAATTTACCTATACCATCGTGCTCACGGTGAATTTCGCCCCAAGATTTTCGTATTGCGTCGTCAATCCATGAGGAAATTTTCTTTCCCAATACGATGGTAGGCTCGAATCGGCCCGTCCTCTAGTTTGCCCGCCGGTCGCGAGTACTGTGGCTACCCTTTTCTGGGGTCGAAGTAAGAGCTGTCAAACAGGACTGGCATGCCTGAGAGGCAATACGATTGGCTCTAGCACCACCGGGTGGATGTCAAAAGTTTGTTTCGGTGTAAGTTGGTCATAGTTCAGCTGCAAGCTAACATTGCCAAAACTCAACGTTCAAGCTCAGCGCCCAAGTCCTGACGTCCCTTGAAAATGCTTCGAATAGTTGCGTTTTACTCAAGGCCTTGATCGCAGGTGATCGTTTGTTATATCTGTCGAATGTTGAGAATTGCACTGAAGTTGGTGAACAGCAAGGCATTTGGCGTACCATTTTTTGTCTGGTTAAAGTAATTGTTGTACAGGCAGAGTTATCATCGAACGTTGGGCGTCTGCGACTCACTCAACTGCGTTTCTTGTTTCCATTGCCTGTCCCCGACTCTTAGCCAGATGAAACATGGATTCGCGTCTACCGTCGATAATCATTTGGAATGATTTTACTCATTGGTCGAGGATCTGTGATTTGAAGATGTCGTTAAGCGCCCCCGCCCGTCACCCGAAAATATTGCCACCTCCTGAGCGTCATCGGATTCCCAGAGTCCACAACTTTCCAAATACCCCAAAACTATCGTTGTTCACGCCGCGCCCCGCCGATTCATCTCACACCTGCTGCCTTTACGTGGAATTGTGATTCCAGCACACGCACCAGCTTGATTGATTTTCCCACCGCAACTTTTCATCTGTCTCCCCACTTATAGTCAGCCCTGTCATTTTCGAATTACAGCTACAAATCAAAACTCCCCAACACCCGTCCTCATGCCCACCCCCATGCTCGCTGTACATTGATCGAGTACAAGTTGCCGCTGATCACTGGCCAGTGACTAGCCTTTCACTTATGGAAGGTGACGTATTCAAGTCGAGCGTGGTATAAACACGATTTAAACCCTTTTTTTTATTTTCTCCGGGCCCCCTTTTGTACCCACCATTCTTACCGTTCCTTTTTTCCTGATCTCGCTTTCTCGCGGTCCTCCCAGTACATCGCCACTGCTATGCCCATCCCGCAAGCCCCTCGGCCCTCGTTTTCCATTGTTGTGAACTCGGGCCCTGTTTCGATTGTGTTGAGGGACTATCAACGCGCCCGAAACCGCGACATTCAGCTGCCAATCTATGGGCCCCTCGACCCTCTGACAGTACGTTACCGTGACGTGACGTTGGTGCCGACCTCATAGCGTCTATTTTTCAATTTGCAGCAGACTGCGGACCTCCACCACACTTTGGGGTTTCTGACCTACAAATGCGATTATATAGTGAGCTTCTGATCCAGTAATTGGCGTTTTCGTTGCGTTGATCCTCGCACAGAGCAGTCCCATGTCACCTACGTCACCTCATCAGGATGCTCAGAGTATTGGAGAATCTGGAGACTCAGGCGAAGAGCCAGCTCTCACGGTAGATCGTTCACTCTGGGTGTGTTGAAATCTCGTCTTTCAACGTCTACGCACGAGCTAACGGCGCGTTCAGTCTCGCATGAAGGCACTCCTCTTCGAGCTTGTCGTAATACTTCTTGTAACCCAACGGTTCCTGACTACCTACCGACGGGATTAGGCTTGTAATCTTACGGATATCGAGGCCTACTTCTACATGACTTGCGGGGGTTTGTAGGAGGGTGGTTACCGGTCTACAATGGGCTATTCATTTCATCTTGGTCCTCGCTGGCATGTTTTCATCACAATCGCATTACATATTGGGTATGGTCATTCAGATTCTTGTAGCATGTTTTGCACGTCATTTGTAATATAGAGAGAGAATATCACTTAAAAATTGTTGAATGTATTCTTTTGACTTTCTTACGTGCGAGAGATAGATGCCCTATAAGAGAAGGATCAGCATTACTTTACGCTAATCAAAATACATATGGCCATAACAGAAGCCACTAATAACCGTTTCATGGGTGGCAGGTTGGATGGGCACGGGGACCCTGGAGGTGAGGTTCCAACAAGCGGGTTACAGGACGATGTCGTGGGGTGGGAGTAAGGAGTAAGGGATATGAGAGGGGGAGAGGAGGAAAGCCGGTCGAAGGCAACGAAGGCTGATTCATGAAGGTATGATTCGAGTGAGGCCAGGGGAGGAGAGAATAGACAGAAATGCGAGCAGGAGGGAGGGGCTTAGGAGACTTGCAAATAAATACGTCTTCCGAGTCTCCTAGCAAATTGAAAGGCCATGAGCTTATTCAAGAAAGCCAGGTAAAGCTAGCGACAGGCACAGTCTATTGGAAGGGTTTCTTGATTCTTATGGAAACTGGGGAAGCACGATAAGAGTCCTGAGGAGCCATCAATTCCGCAGGCAACGGACAGCCAGCCGCCCGAGTAGGAAGACGGAGACTTGCGTAGGCTTCTTGACATTCGATGAAGCCCCTGACCACGAGGTTGCTGGCAGTCATTCAACAGTGAATGCCAATAAGATCGCATTGAACACTTTTGAAACAGAGGTCAATTCACTTGGCGGTTACTTGAGTGGCTGTCTCGGAGACCGACTTCAGAAATCTGGAAGTAGCTGGCCGTCTTTTGGCACGTAACAGAGGCCCGGGCATGGGTACTGCCCTCAGCCTGAACAAGAACTGAGAAAGTAGTGAACTCGGAGATGATGGTAGATGATAGCTGGCTAACAATCCTTGTCTTCATAAGATCGGCCAGCGCAATTCAATTGGTGGTGGATAGATACCCGAGGTACGCTTTCAAGGTGAATGTCATGACGAAATTTTGCGTCGTGCTCACATAGCCACTTCACGCAGAATGAACAAGGCGATTATGCAGAAATAAAACGCCGCCGCGGCCCAATCCCTTGCTTTTAAAAGAGTCAAAAATGGAGAAAATTATGATATTGTTCTTCCACTTACAACAAAGGGTGGCTGGGGGAGTGGAGAGGTTGAGTTGACCATTGTGACTGTCATGCTTCCAGTACTTATAATAGCCAAACAATAGTGCTTTGAGTATTCCTCGTCACCCCAACGGCCATTGCTGCCCAACCTGATTGACGTTTATCGATTATCGAGTATTCCTGTATTCGATGTTGGCTCAAATCATTCCTAGTTTCACGAGCCTTGAAAATGGAAGGCTTGGAGGAGTGCATCAAAAATCCGTTTCGGTCTACGGTCAGCGCATAGAAGACGTTGCTCCGAGTGTTTTCCACATCCAAAGACAAGAGTATCGACATATCATAACTTGAGAGTAAGTATATGCCAATGGGAGTAAGGCGACAAGGTATGTGTCCCCGTTATCCTTTTTGTTGCCGCGGTCAGCCATCAGGTTAAAAGCCTTGCTGCAGCAGTCGATCTTGTCGTCATCTTCAGAGATTTCCCTTCGCATTGCGAGAATTCTTTTTTGCCTTCCCGTCATCTCATTGAGGATATCAGCTTCTGCATCGGCCCACGTTTCCGGGAAGAAAGCCACATACATTGTCCTTGTTGTCCATGTTGCTCCCACCGATCTATCTCTATGGGAGTATCCTTAGCCGTCAAGAGATCAGTGTTAAGCGCCAACTGCTCACTTATCAGCTGGCGACGTGTCATTGCAATGTCGAAGGGCTAGGACTTTCCTTGTGCCTTTCTGGAGCTTTCTGGTCGGCCCATCCAAGAACTTTCGCACCAGCATCCGCCCAGTTAAGCTGTTCCGGTCTGGTTTCCATCGGGCCTGAGCACTAGGGCTCACTTTCCAGCTGGTTACTTGGCATGGCCGTTTGTGAATGGTCGATCAATGGAAGGTCCAATGATACTTCCCTCTGGGAGGGTAAACAGGCCGTACATCCACCGGACACTGGATTAATAGCCAATTGTGCTGCACGCCTGCCTCGGAGGATGTGGTATCCATACTACGGCCTCGAAGGTGGATCGCCTTTGATGAGGACCCCATATCCTGCTTTCAAAGAAACGCCTGCTTCGCTTTTGGAGAACTTTCTTCAGCGGAAGGTGATGTTCCCGTGAACCTCACCTTCAACAGTTCCGCGATGGGCATACGTTGAGTCTCGCCGTCATTTTTGTGGTCTTGATCGTATTTTCCCCCTTCAAAGGACGTCATTCGATTATGAAAGCCTGTTGGAGATCGTCACCTGTTAGCTTTCCCCAAGGGCAGCTAGAACTAAAGTTTTGTGTCATCGGATGGGCGACGTCGACGTGGATACGCTTAACATTTTCCTTTCTGGAGGGACCGAGTCGTGTGGGGTTCCAATGGTTCGGACATTATCTCGTTCCATTGGTCCTGGTGGGGGACTTTTGATCTTGCCATAAAAAACTTTGTGCAGGTTCCTTCCCTTTTCTGGGGAACATCACATTCAAGCTCAAATGCTGCAGGATTGTCAGTTTGCGCAGTTTGGGGCCAACTTTGGGCATGCAGTAACGCAACTTCGCCGACTCTCACCGGCTTGCACAACGCTTGGAAATTGTATTAAGCCACCGGAGGAGCCGGTCTACGCATTAGCGCCAGACGGTTATGGTAAACGTATGGTCAGCTGTTGGTTGCCTTCCTGCCAAACGTTGACTGATCGGTCTCTCACACTTGCGCTTTCTCCACTCTTGCAGCGCAGGCTGTCCTAACTGCTTTCGGCTTCTCCCCCATCCTCGATCTCTTTCTCGTCATCGTTGTCTATCATAGATCCAGTAATGACGAGCCAGGCGGTCGGTGCGGTCAATACTTTCTCGCCTAGCAGAAGCCTGGGGCAGCGTGTTCAAGTTCACCAGTGCCCCAATTCTGTTTTTTTCTGTTCCATTTTGGGTTGATGGGTATCCGGACCCTCCAACCCAAAAGAACCTCCTTATATTGTCCTTATAAGACTCATTGCATACCTTCCTTCCGTCTCATCAGATCTTTTACTCCTCAACCACAACCATTTGAGCCTCTGTGCTTTCCCCAGTCAGTCACACCAAAATATACGGACGTACATCCCTATTGCCACCATGTCACAAGTCCTGTTTCCGTCTTTCGGCTTGGTAATCAACTCTGACCATGGCTCGACCATTCTGCGTGACTACGAACGAGCACAGAGACGCGAGCTCCTCGCTTCCATGTTTGCCCCACTCACTGATGAGGAGGGCCTCATGGTAGGCTCAAACTCTCTGCTCTATCCAATGTTCTGACTTTTTCCCGTCTCCTACAGCGCACTCTTGACCTCCGTGCAGCACCAGCTTTTGTAACTTACGAGCACGACTTTTTGCTTGTGAGTTAATTTCGTGACGAGCATTCAGCCTGTCTTACTACTACTCTCTCTAGCACGAGCAAGATTCTGCATCATTGTTCGGCGATGCTCCCGAGAAAAAGTTCGGGGTCTATCGGGTAGGTTCTCATGTGCCCTTGTTCTTGTGATACATTGTGCTCATCAAACCGTCTTCAGCGGCACTTAAGAATGATTGTTGAGAAAATTAAGGGTCTGAGAAGGTTGTGATCCAATGCCGGTCTACGGCCCAGTATTGGAATTGTTGTCGTCGCCCTCAGATTGGAAGGAAGGCGCTCACTCCAGAGTCGTTGTCACCTTGAGGTAACTATAGGGATTACTGGCTGATCGCGCATCTTCAGCTTCTCGTCTTCCCTTGTCCCCATTACGACCCAAAAGTTATAGTTATCAAAGCACAATGTGCGCCTCCATTGTAGAAACTTTTTTGTCATCTAAATCTCCGGCATCCCACCGGAATCATCATTACTCTTGTACTTCGTGTGCCAGTTGAGTTGAAAGAACGCGCAGTTTCCATTCAAAAAGCTGCATCTTGAGTTATTGGCATAGTAACTTACTGAATTAGATAGTTCTGCAAGAGCGTATCATGAAAACATTACTTTATTAGCTGAACAAGAATAACAACAGATGAATGACCGTATCGGAACGATAGGGGAAGCAGAAAAGGAAGGACAGAATGTTGGGATCAGGGTATTTCCGACCCCAAATTTCCTTCAAGAAAAATAAAAATGACAAAAAAACAGGTAAGAAAAGTCAGTCGTTGATCCATAGATGGGTGACCATCTACCCAGACACCCAAGAGGTACTGGCATGTCTAGGGCGGCCCCTTTTGCTTGTAGATTGAGCTTCGGGCCTCAGCTTCTTGATCTATGGAGTCAATGAAGGGCTTCACGAAGCATTGGGCAAAGATTGGAAGAATTGCTTATCAAAGAGAAATCTGAAAATACAAGATTGCGGAGCCGCCAGGAAGTGTTGGGTGTATTCTGTTTTTCGAAGGTCAGATTCGTCATCGAAAAACAGAAGTCGTAGAAGTATTCTTTATGGTCATTGAGATCCACTCCGCAACAACTTTGTGGTGCTCCTTACGCTTCTCTAAAATTTTCTCCACAACTCTCTCAAGGTCCAAAGCCTTTGACGGCCATTCCGCTTTACATTCCGTGTCACCATCAGGTCAGAGTCCCCTTTCGTCCAGGTAGACAGCTCAGAATTTTTTTGTAGTCGTCATAGGCGGGTCTCTTGACAACGCACGGAAGATAATGACAACGAAATAAGGCGGGAGGGCGAACATTGAGCCACGACCTGGGGTTGCGCGCAGCCTGGATAACTGTTGGTCTCGCAAATCTTCCGGCTATCGTATACATCATGTTGGCTGGTTCGATAGTGAACATATGACACTCGTAATTGTTCTAAACAATTGATCAATAATTTTTTTAAGATACGAGAGAGAAGAAGAAAACTCACTGGGGAGACAAAACGAAGGGCCATCTCATGCAGAATGCGTTGAGATTTTTGGATTTCTTAGAAATTCTGTAAACATGACTTGGCAAAGGTCGTGCTTATGGTGGCCGAGTCCGAGAAGACGACTGCCAGGACAGTATCCGTTTAATACTTTTGAATGGGTTTCGCCGAAACACTCACTGCAACATCGTGATCAAAAGGCTTGCATGGAGAGGCGGAGGAAACCATCTTATTGACGAGCGCAAGCCTTCAAAGATGTGTGTTTTAGTACGCCGTGTTTTGTTTTGGCTCGGAGCCACGGGTTCTTCACAAACTCCCATCACTGGCAACGACGAAGTTGCAGCTTAATGCTCAGCACTCGAAGGTCATCGGCATTTCGGTTTATCAGGGAATGACAGGTTTATAGTCGTCAGACAAGGGGTTGTGAGCGACAGGGGGGGAGGGGTGTGGGCAATGACAAGGAGAAGGGATCGAGAGCTCGGGGGTTGCTCATATCGTATCGCATGGATGTATGTGCCGTTTTTTCTTTCTTGGATGCTAGTCATCGAGTTTTTCAAGTCTCATGAACTCTGCCGGGCTGCCAAGGACTCCCAACTATGAACGGTTGCAAAAAGTTGCACTTTCACACCAAGTTTCCCGATTTGCTGCCATGTCGAATAGGGTAGATCAACCCTGACAACGTTACGAGGCACTCAGTCTATGCGGAACCACCCCTAGCCCCTTCATTGCCTCCTTTTGCAATTTTTGCAAGAAAGTAATTCTTCCACCATTCTCGGTTTCGGTTCCTCCCCTCGACCTCTTGCCGCCGCTTGGTTCCCAGGCCATGTCTCACATCACGATGTGTGCTATTTCTCTGTCAGTTTATGTTCTCAATAACAATGGCGAAAAAGAGAAATTGTGTTAACTCACCCCAGGTTTATCACGTGACGACACTGAGCTTGGAAGGAGACTTGGAGGAAGTGTTAGGGGAGCTCCAGCCTGCTCGCGCTTTTCTAGGTCATTTCAACTGCTTAAGCTTGCAGTTTCGTTCCTCGCGACAGAACACGCGATGACTCTTGTCCCAGAAGCGTGAACGTTCAACGGCGGCCCTCATCAATGTAATAGGTTTTCAGGGCTGCCCTCAGTTCTTGGCTTCATCGCAGTGGGGGCAAGATTCCCGCCAAAGTGCCAGAGAGAACCCTTATTCTTGGAGCCAGGGCCTTCAAGACGGCTTTCATAGGCTTTGTGTTACAAACGCTTGAGGTTGTCGGCTGGGTGCATTCCAGCAAAATCCTGCGTTTTGCCTACCAAAGTCTCCCGCTGCTCCGTGGTTGAAGTGGCAAGGGTCCGCACATTATAAGGAAGAGACCCTCCTGGCGCCATATCTTCATGGAAGGTAGTTTTGGCCTGGTCACGAGGATTCAGAGCCCATCAATCCGCTTGCAGCAAAGTTGGTGGACCCATCAAGGTGTTTGAGCGGGACGTGTAGTATCTCCCCATTGTCAAGCTGGCGTGGACGACTAGGAATTTTCGTTACGATGCCTAACACTCGCGATTGTGAGCTGGCCTTCAGATGTTCAGATTTATGGAAGTCAGGAGTTTTCCATTGGATGGCTCCCACTCCTCCATTTGATGAGGTTGCTATCACCTCCTCCCAGCGTCAGATCTCCATGAATGCCAGTCATTGTATCGAGGGATTCTAAACCCGCAGACCCACCTCTAGCAAAGGTTGAGATGCTGTCGTGTGATGGAGGGACTGCCTGAACGGGGAACGCATAGTATCCTTCCATTGCCCGGCGAACGACTAGGGAGTCGTGGTATAATGTTCAACCATCAACGGGTGCTGGTAATTCGACTTTGGGGTTCTCTCCTCCATCGAGAGCACTGAGGACGGGGCTGGTGACAGTTACGGAATTGACCCGTGGAACCAGTGGTTGTGGCATTGAAGTTTGCCGTGAAACTCGTCATCTACCGACCAGCATCTATCACCAACCGACTTCTAGATATTTGGACAACAGGGAAGCTCTGTAGTCGCTGGGCATGAGAAAATATGCAAGCCGACTGGTACTTTGAGGCTGCTGGACCTGGCGGCACCGATTCACCCAGATCTGTGGAGTCTTACGTTGAGGCCACAACGGTTGCTTTCTCTGTCACAACTCTCGGCGGATCCCTCACGTCTCGTCCTAGGCGCTCGTACGGATTTGATTTCTCACCATTTCAGATTTCCTCTACCCTGGCAATTCTTATTCTGGACGGGTTGCGCGCCGATCACATCAAAAATCGGCGACGGACATGCACGTCCGCGTTCGATCCAACCCTCTTCAGCCTAGACTATTAAGGAACTGAAAATTTAAGATCCGTGGTGCGATAAATCCCTTTCTTTTCGAGAAGTTTTGAGTTTTCTGTTGGTTGACTTGAATCTTATTTTGGTCTTCACCCCCCAAACCCCCAAAGCCTGTATGAGCCACCACTTCAGTTTCCTTATCAAACACCCCCCCTCTCACGGTTGTCTGCGGCTCTTCACCCCCAAACAATATAAATCACCTTTTCAGTTGGACTTTCTTTCTTAATATCAACCACCCGCCACTCTCTCCTCCACGGCCGACGCCTCAGGGCTCCTTGACGCTCTTTCCAAACCCAAAACGTACACCCCTACACCCACCATGCCACTTTCCGAATTTGTCTTGCCGTCCTTTGGTGTTCTCATAAGTACATCGATCACCCTCGAATTCCGACGCACCCCAAACCGCGACGGCCCAGTTCCCACCTCTGCCCCCTTAAATGGTAACCTCACGGTAGGCACATTCCTGACATACTTTTCGCAGCCACTGATATTGTTTCGTGTCGCCCTCAGCGTCCGACCGCCCAAACCGTAGGCTGCCCATTTGCTCCCTAGTTGCTGATTTGACTTCGTTTAGGAGGACGTAGCTGCCGTCCCCTTAAACGGTGGCGCAAGCAAGAAGGAACTCAAGCTCTGGGTATGTATCCTCATGCTAGCCTGAATTTATGATGTATGCCGTACTCATCATCCTGCAGCGACACTTGAAGAAGATCTTTCTAAAGGTGAAGGACATCGGTGGCAGGCTCTTCGCTGGCTGAGGCAAGCTCCTGAGACTGCTGGAAGCCTGCTCTTATATATCTTGCTCATGCTCTTGCACGTCGTCTCGTTTTCACTCTCATTTTGCCTGCTTTTTTTAATGCCTGCGTAGTCTGTCGAAAGTACTTTAGGATACTCACATAGAAAATACCTATCTGATTCCTTGTTGTGTTGATCAAACGTTGCTGTACACAATCTGGAATTTGCAGTGCGTCGATGGTTGTTGCTCCATGCCTCTCGCCATTAAATTTACCAGGTGGTACACCTAGAATAACAAAAATGTTCCTTTGAGGACAGGTCTCAACATACTCACTCATACAACGGGATGCGAATCAATGTCAAAAATTCGATATCATTTGAAGCAATCCAGCCTTCTAGGTATCCCGCTGTTTGTCTGGCAGACAGGGCACGATTTTGTTGAGCATTCACTAACTCACTCACTTGAGATAAGTGGTCGACTATGGGTGTAAGTTGATATTTGACATGTGAGGGTTCACACAGCCTGTCTAGACGACAAGTGACAATCATACGTTTGTAATGTCTCGTGTTAAACCCATTTCGTCTAACGTATGCCTATGCAAATAAGCGCGCAGGGGTGTAGATAGGAGGGGAGAAAGGGATGGGACGGATAGCAGAGAGAAAACTGGTCAGACCCAAAGAAGCGGTGGGACGCAGGTGTGGGCTGAAAAGAAAAGTGCGACTCCAACGCTATGCTTCTCGACTCTCAAAACCGAAATCAAGTTGCCTGTGCCAGTGATAGATCAGAGACCGGGCTTAAGAGAGAGAAACACCAGGTTTGGAGAGGTAGAGTTAGGAAATGAGAACTCCAATGGCGAGCGGGAGAGAAGTGGAGGGTGAGGAGGAGCAATGGGAAGGGGTGAGGGCACAATGGATTTGACAGAGATGGGGAGAGAGGGGAGAGAGCATGGGATGAAAATCTATCGTCTTTCATAGGCGCGTGTGTACTTGACGAGTCGGACAATCATGCATGGTCTTTGCGACTCGAACAGAGTAGAGAAAATTCTCAGGCAAACAGAACGCCTGCCTCGTCGTCGCTGTCGTGTATAGACAAGTCTGAAAGCATCCTACGACCAGAACATATCGTAAAGCTGGTCTTCAATTTGTTGGGAGCCCCCTGAAATCCAGGCATTCTGATCGGACTCCTTAGCTCTACCTAGCGGGGGTTATTGACCACTGCCTAATTGTAGTGACTGTATGTACTTACTGACTGCGACATGATTCCGTTTGGCAGGCAGTTGTGAATGAGCATATCGCTGAATTAGATTGTGGTCGGGCGGGCGGAGCAGCCCAATTCGACAAGGTCTACAACTTCGCAGGACTTGGTGTTGTCCCGCGGAGCAAAGTCGACTAGAAGACCTAAAGACAAACAATGAGGGAGTTGGAAAGCGGTTTGAAGAGTAAAAATGTTTGAGTGCGTTGTTGTCAGACAGAATCCAACTCCAGGGATCGGAAGTCAGCGTTCAGAGGAAAAAGTAAAGATAAATATTCGTTGCTCCCCGAGCCCCCGATGGCTGAATCGGATGGTGGCCTAGTAATAGGTATGTCCAGATTGCGGTTTTTCGGTAGATTGAAGTACACCTGCTTAAGCTTGTGCCCACAGCTTCAAAATCCCATTTTTCGATTGTCAGAGCAGACCAAGCTTGATGGTTTCGAGGTTCTCTGAGCAAAGTTGAGAAAGGGGGTACTGAGAGACCAGTATGGGTTGTAGAAAGGCGCCAGAAAATTAGACATTAACTGTTCTCCGCTGATGACGGTTGAACTGTTGAACAAAGGGTTTGGGAAGGGGTCTCGGCAGAGGTGGAAGACGCAGTAAGACCGTCATCCGATCTTGATCTTGATTTCGCCGAGAAACTAATCGTGAAATCCCATATCAGACAAAAAACTTTAAGTGAATGAGAAGAGAAATGATGAAGGCAGGCCGTTCATGAGCAATGGGTCGTCGGAGTTCGGTTTCGGGAGGGCCCAAAGGCAGCTGCAGTTTTGATTTGGCCTCAACGTGTTGCACAACTCCTGCCACGAGCGACAAACTCACTGCTCGGCACTCAATGCTCGAGATGCATCACCACCATCTAGGTCATGGGATACATTCAAGCGGAACAGTGTCAGACAAGGCGTCGTGATGATATTAGGTATTGGAGATGAAGGAGGGCTTTGAACGTCACCCGGCTGTTTCACATGGACGACGGTATGTGCTGGTGTTCCTTCTTGAACGCTTATTCAAGACCTCTTCAGAATTCATGGAATTTGCCAGGAAAGGACCGCCGATGACGACCTCTTGTGAAAAAGTGGTCAATTTACCCCATCGCTACCACGTCGACTAGGCGAGCCCATGTCTAACAATGTTGACTGGCAGTCTGTCTGTCATTTGGCACCACATCAACGCCTTCTTCGTCCCCTTTCTTCTGTTTTGGCGGGAAAACTGAGGTGCTGGCACGAAGCCGCGTGCAGTTTGGGATTTCTTGATTCTCAACCTCCTTTTCCAGCCAGATCTTGATTTATCCCACATCCTCCATCTACGCTGGATATCTTGTCAAGTTCTACTCTTAGTAACGAAGGGGAGTACACAACTCACCCATTGCTACGATTCCTTTTCAATAGGCCTATCACGTGACAGTTTTGGAACCTCAGGAGCGGGAGATGATTTGAAGCCTTTGGAACTTTGTGGAAGTCTCGGAACTACTGTTTCCGTCCGCCTGAGGGTAGCCTACAGCGGGAGGCGTTGCAAAATCATGCGTCTATGTGGCATGGGGCTTCAACTGTAATGTGTCCTTTTGAGCTGATCTGCAAAGGATTGCTTCAAAGATCTGCCGAGAAATGCGGCCTGTGTTGGCTCACCTGGAGCACCTCTTCAATGGACCTTTGTGGAGACCAATCATTGAACTGGTTGGAAGAGGTCTGAAGGTCGAATGTTGCCTCCTGTACGACGTTATCGTGAACTGGGCGAACCCAAGGAGGTGTCTGACCAGCGGATGTGCAGTATTATTCTGCCGCTCATTGCGCGGAAAACGGAGTCAGCCCCCAAGAATGACTTGTCCATGTTCATCAAGGAGGGGGGTTGCGAACACGACGTTTCCACGCATTCGGTCCCCTGCTCTTGGACGGGGCGGCTTATTATCCAGAGCATCAAAGGCGTTCATTGACACTAGACTGTTGTGCAGGTTGCAAGGGGTCCCAAATCAGCCCAAATCCCCAATTGCTGTCCTTTCCAGCAGGGCTTGGAATGCTGTCGCGCCGTGGTGAAATGACTTGGATGTTTGACTTGGGGTGCTCTCTTCTCCATAATTGTCAAAAGAGCCTGTTATAGGCTACGAAGGAATAAGGACTCAACATTTCTATATGGCTTCACAGGAATTTGGGTGTTCCATTCTGTCGTGGAACGAGTCAAAGGCCGGTGAGGAGAGGCTATCGCCACCACCTCTTGTTCGGCCCTTGGACGGTAAGTAAGGTGTGCACTAGGTGTGGAGTCTCTGAGTGCTGGGGATGCTGCAGATTGGCTATTGGGAGCGGGTACCGCTTGTTCCCTCAGAGTTGTGTTTGAGGCGGCAACCGTTGGACATTGAGCGGTTGGGTTTCTCACAACTTTCGGCAGTGTACTCCTGGGCGCTTGGACGGATGGTTACATCTCTTCCCTTCATTACTCCCCCGCCAGTCTCTTTCTAGCGAACCAGCCCTCCTACGTGCTGATCGGTAGCAAATGGCGAAGGACACGGTTCTGTGCGGTTCAACCATTTTTGGCCTGGAAAGATCCAGGAACCGAATTTTAAACTTCAAGTCAAGGAATTCCAAGGTCACCGCTGTTTTGACGGTTATTTGGACCTCTGCACCCCAAAAATTCAATATAAATTACCCTCTGTCCTGGACCTCTCTTTCCTTATCACACCCACCACCACCAGCCCCGCCCCAACGCTCCTTTGCTGTCCTACCACAAACTAAAACGTACAGCGTTATATTCCCTATCTATAATGCCTCTTTCGCAGCTTGTTTTGCCGTCTTTCACCCTCGTCCTCAGTGACTCAGTCTCCCTCCGCGACTTCCAGCGAGCCTACAACCGGGAAATTCAGATTCCCGTCTACGCTGTGTCCGACGAGAACCTCATGGTGCGGCGTGTCCACGACATACATCTCCCAGCCGCTGACTTCTCTGTCTCCCCTACAGCGCACAGTTGACTTGCAGACGGCTCCAGCCCAAGCTTTCATCGTTTATAACTCTGAATACTATCCGGTAGGTTGCTCCTTCAGGATATTCATCTCTTTGCTCATTTAATTTTTGTTTAGGACCCAGATGCCGCGTCCTTATTTGGCGATGCGCGAGAGGAACAACTCATTTCAGAGGGCTTGTTTTGGGTACGTGTGTTTGAAGCTGATCGGATGTGCGTTACACTCATCATACAACAGCGACGCCTTAAAATGGCCCTGCTGAAGATCAAGGGCTTTCGAGGCAAACTCTTCACTGTTTGAGTGTCTTCCTGCTTTTGATGCCAAAGGCTTCACATAATCCATCCTGTTGCTTTCTAAACGTCTTGTTCTTACTCTTGCACTTTGTCATCGTCAACACATTACCGATGCTTCGCGGCCTTCTTCTGTATCATATATATGGCTTTGCACTATCTGCTGATCAACGCTTCGTTTCCCTTCCTTCGTAATATATAGCTCTCTTGATATTGATAATTTAGGACACTCACACAATATACAGGCGTATTCGCTCATATGACAGACAACATTGAGGTGCTATGATCACACACGGAAGCAAATGATTCTGTTGCTCTTCGTCTGAGCCAGAGACGACTTTGTTGGGCATCCACTCACTTCAGAACTTGTCGTTATTTCATTGGCTTGATGCACGCAGTGGACTGTATTGCGATATCTTGTATTTTCATAGTGGAATCGATACACCTTCGACGTTGGTCTAGTTGCAGTTTGCGTTTGAAGATTCGCACAGGATCTCATTTTTTTAATCATGTATCGTGTTATGTCTCGTGTTAATTGCCTTTTGTTCAACGTGCAGGCATATCAATAAAGCGCACGAGGAAGGAGGGAAAGGAAGGGAAGAGGAAGGGAGGGAAGCAAGGGCAAGAGTCAGAATAAGGGAGGGATGGCGGCAAGATCAAGGGTAAAAGTAAGGGAGGGAGGGCGACAAGGGTAAGGAAGGGAGCGAGGGAAGGGTGTAGGGATCAGGGGAAATTCAGGGAAAGTAGGGCAACGGAAGAAAAAGATGGGGATAGGCAGGTTAGGTACGGAAGAGCAGGATAGGCAGGGAAGAGCAGGATAGGCAGGGAAGAGCAGGAAAGACAAGGGAAGGGTGAGGGATGAAAGGTAGAGAAGGGTAGGATCAGGGACGGTGAAGGCAAGGTAAAGTGAGTGTGGGGAGAAAATGCAGTCCGAAAATCGGAAAGTGGGAGAAAGAAAAACACGGAATGGAAGCCAGATCGAAATTAAAGGGGTGATCCAGTGAAGTTGCCTTGAGACTCGAGTCCTTGATGAACCCCGGAACCGGATTTGAAAACGCCGCCAAAGCAGGCCAAGGGTGTTCCAATTTCAGCGTTGAGGCGCGCGAAAGGAGAGGGGGAGGGAGAAGCGATACAAAGGGACTGTACAATGGCAGAGGAGGGAAAGACATGGGCAGGAGACACGCCTTATACGTGCATGTGCTGTGGCTGTGCTCACTGGAGTCACGTCAATGTTCGTTCTTATGTGTAATAGTGACTCGAACAGAGGCGGGAAAGTTCTCAGGCATAGCCGAATGCCCGCCTCATCGTCGTTGCCACGTATAGATGTGTCGGTGAGAGTAGCTTGTGGTCGGAGCAGTTCATGACATTGATACATTGATATTTTGCAGATATCGGCATTTCTAAGAAAGAACTCCGAGTGTGCGGTGAGGTTTCCAAAGCAAATTCTCGCGGAGAAAGAAAGGGTTTGTGAGCTAAAGACTTGAAGTCATCGCGCGGAGTAAGAACTACGAAGTGTTAATTTAAAATGAGAACAAATGATACGATGGCGAGATGGTGGCATTGACCTACTTCACTATGAGAATTCAAACTTGCTAGTAAAGAGTTCCGAATATTGACGTCCTTGTATGAATCATAAGTGCTGGCTTGCCATGAGAAAGGGTTGGGAGATGCTAAAGTTGATAATGATGCGTCTTGATGTCCGCTTGGAATGTTCTCATGACTGATGCCAAAGTACATGGATGTGCTACAATGCGGAAAGCTATATTATTTAGTATTGTTCAATGTTCAGACCTCTATTCCACGTACTGCTTGTCACTTGATCCGAAAACTGAAAGACAGTCTTTGCCGTCACAGGAGCACCATCTTCCTACCCCTCCGCTAGGCCCAGAAGCCCTATAGTGATGCACTCAAAGTTCCCCAATCCATAAGAGAGCCCAGGCTTCCATTTCAACGTTGCCAACATTGAACAATCGGTCAGAGGAAACCTTACTTAAGGTACATCATAACGTTCCTGTTCATACAGTTGAGGTCAAAATATGTGAATTTTGATGCATCACAAACCCAGTAAAGACCCACTAAGTACATTCGAAAGCGAGGAGTCATTCTAACTGGACGGTGGCACCTTGCCTTCCACATGGTGAACAAGCCTCTCGAGCGCGGTAGCAATGCGGGAGAGGTTAGAATCAATCGAAGTCAACCGTTGAGCAAGGTCTCCAGGAACCTGAGGTTGAGCTAAAGATGAGGTAGGAGAGACTGGGGAAATGGTGGGCTTTGGGGGAACGATCGGCTTGAAATCGTCGAAGGCATCATCCGTAACGACCTCTTCCACTGGATACGGTTCCAGCTGGGCCAGCTTGACGAATTCCGTGGCATAGCTGATCGGACGCTGCTTGTCCACACTCTCTCCGTATGCAGGACACAACACGTATCCAAGACACCCAAGTCTTTTCTTCTCCACCGACTTTCCCTCTTTCACCATGATTTTGAAGGCATAAACTCGGCGGCAAGAGAAGTCGATGAGTGCCCATGCAGCCCACTCCCACGTCCCATAATCCTTCTCCTGCCCAATCTCCAGATCAACCTCCGTCTTCCCAGTTTTCAGCGCCCGATATACAATTTTCTCAAGACGCTTCGTCTCGATCTCATTCCCAGCAATCTTCACCACGCCAGTTCCACCCGCGTCACATTTTTCCACCCGGATACAGTTGCGCTGCAGGAGAACTGGGTCATCAAAAAAGAACTCTGCGATATCGTTGGCGCCAGGTTTGTTGAAAGGGTATGGCTTCAAGACATATTCGAGCACAAGGGAACACTCCTCGCCTTCGATATCTTCTAGAGTGATTTTGATGCGGATGGGCCTATGACGTGCAACGATAGCGCGGTTCCACCATTTGACGTCAAGCTTCACATCTTCCTCTGACCTCGGCACAGCCGCTTCAAATTTCAAAGACCATGACTGGCGTGGCTCTATAGTAATAGGCAGCTCTGTACGATCTGTGATTTTGAGGGCCTCACAAGGGTTGTAAGTGGGATCTCCAACTAAGCGATAGGAAGCAGACGCAGAGGCGATAGTGATGGGGTTGTTTGAAGCCGCGGCGTTGTTATTGAACACGGACATGACGCCCTGAAAGTAATCCACCTTCGAGCTCGCTAGTTCTGGATTGGCTTTCAGTGGTGGGTCCGACATCGTTTTAAGAATTACGCGGAGGGCCGGAGAAGTTTTGGTCTTGAAGTTGGTTCGGGGAGGGCGAATCTGGATGTCGCTTATCTCTGGTCCTACTCGGATGGTAGCAGGGAGAACGTAGGGTGAGGCGGGTATGTACGATCGCATCCCTCCTTCGGAAAGCGTTAGAATCTCACCTGACTTCGTTCCCGTGGCCATGTCAATGGGACAAACGCGGACATATGGGTTCGTCGATGTAGCAGACTTCGCTGTGAGCCGGACACCTGTGATCTTACCGGAAACAGATAGGATCCATTCAGCCATGGCGAACTCGCTCTCGCTGGTTGAGGTTCGAAAGATGAGAGTCCGCCGACTAAGACGAACAGATCTTGTGATCGTTTCCATCTCCTTCGCAGTGAACGTGTTGAAGTAGTATGGTTCGCTGTACCAGATTGTACCAACGCCAATAAGGATGGTTGTCTCATCGAGGCGTTCACCACGAGAAATCCAGCGCAAAAGCTGGCCAACAGATGCTTTCTTCACCCCATTATCTTCGAGGTTGGTGTCCTCAACAGCTGCCCATTCGTCAACGGTGTCAACGTATCCTGTGATAGCTCTAGCACGCGGGAAGAAGGCACCATACGGATAATCACAGTGATGTTTTGCACGATGGGGTTGAAATTGACATGGGTGGCCAGTACCGCAGCAAGGGTAGCTTTGACCCCATGAGTCATATTCCGCGCGATGGAAAGAGCAAGACTTGGGTCCGTTGGTGGCATTAGTGAACTCCTTGTCACATTGCACGCAATGGAAACGCTGTTCGGACTCAGCGGCATTTAGCTCTGCAACCAACCCCTTGAAACCATCAAGAACGGCGGAGTTAACATTATCTTTTAAAATGACTTCCAGACGAGCCTGATTTTGCTGGATGGTGTCTGTGAGGTTGGCGTTAAGCTGGTCCATCACGGTGTCGTCCATGACGAGGTGCTGCTGCTGTGCGAACTCTTTGACGAGCTCCCTGTCGTGCTGTATTGCCTCAAGACTCCCATGTTCGGCGACGAACGTCTCCGCCGCCTTATCATCGTCGTCAATCGGGATGTCGCGAGTAAGGATGTCAATTTTGCTTGATTGATGAATCTGAAGGCTGAGCATCAGATCCTGGCAGCAAATGTTAACGCTATGAGCAGTAGTGGTAAACTTGTCCCTATTGGTGATGCTGAGCCGGCGGGCGACAGTGCTCTGCCTTCGGTATGAAGTTATGAGCGCTGCGGCTTGTTTGAGCGACTCGATCATGCGATCGATGACTTGCCGTGTGGCGGGCATGACTTCCATCGTCCTTAGAAGAGGGATGTGGCTCAGCATAAACGTGATTCGTTCGAGGAGATCGTTACACTTGGCGTCGACATCTTGAGCTCTCTGCTCGATGTCAATGATGACCTTCAAAAGAACAAAAGCGGGGCTGATGAATGGTAATGCCTTGCCGACATCGGAAAGCTGGCTTAAGACTTGCAGGGCATTGTCCAGGAAGGGGTTATTTAAAATGGGCTCCGCAGTGTTGGTTGCCACAGCATTTAATGAAGTTGACCTAATTGGTGCCATTTTAGAATGGCTTTTGAGCATCAGAGAAAAGGAGAGGATGTTATCGAGATGATACGCACATCTGTTATGCACAACTCTTAAACCTGTAGTTGGAGAAAGATACGAATTCGTCAAACTTGGTTCCACCTTGATGTTGACTGAAGGATAGAATAATGTCTTGCTCGTCGTTGGATAGAGACTGGGTGGCATGTCGAATTCGTTGTGATGTTCCTGCACAAGTGGCTGTGTGACTGTAACAACCGCATCAGATACTTCATTTAGCAGGTTACTAGGGGCAAAAACTGAGGGGTCTTCAGTTGGCAAAGACAGAGTTGGAAGAGAAAGACAATTCGTAAGATTACAGATGGTAAGTTACACGTCACGGATATATACAACATAAGAACAGATGAGTGAGAAGCACGAATTCGATGTGATCATTATCACGACATCTTGTAACGTGCTTGCTTCATTCTTTGCAAAAGGCCTGACACAACAGCCACCAACCTAACAGCAACACCTGCCGATGTCAAAAACGGACGATTTCTTTCGAACAAGTTGCTCAATCCCGCTGAGAAAGAATGAATACCCTGCTAGGATCGATACAAGGCATTAATCGATGTCGATAGCGAGGAACAAGAATAAAAACTTACGCGGGGCCACGTCAACTTCACCAGAAAAAGTATCTAGCCCATCTTTGAGTCCCTCCGGATACCCAGATGGTCAACGAACGGTGCTGGATGCTAATTTGCCGATCGATGCAGCTAGATGATTAGTATCGGAAGAACATCATACAGGTATCCTGCAGGGCATCCAAGAAACGGCGGTCTGCGAGTGTCTCTAGATGCACACCTAGACACAGACATCGGCAACACGGACCTAGGATGAAACGCCATCTTATACATACGGGTATCCCATCCTCTTTGATCATATTCCCTATGCCGTCGCCATTTCCGGAGGCAGGACCGAACAACCTCAAGGCAGGTTTCCACAGTTCAATGTGGAAATGACGATGAATTGGCAGGCGGTGCATGATTGGGGACGGATTGAGGTTGCTGGCTCTGGAGAAAGCAGTGAACGCGTAAAGGTGCCTACGAGAGAAAGGTGAGTAAGGATGGACGCCAATGATACACGACATTGGTACGTATCCAGCCCACCGGCCATCTCAGTCCCGCCTGAAACCTCCTTGAGGGACCTTCGCAGATGTTGCTTCAGAATAGAATGTGTACATAGTACGATCACGTCAATCTAGGGTCTCAAAGAACGAGAAACCCTCGGCCTTTGTGAACTCAACACTCAAGTTGAACCCGACCTGATCGCCTCCGTGCAACTATACAAGAATACTCTGGTCGTCGCGGGCTCGACAATCAATCCCCCCTGCACACACGGCTCAGCCTCTCAAACTTGCCGTTGACAACACTAAACTCACCATAAAGCCCAAAATAATCCACTTAGCACGCCATCTGTACAAACGAGCCGGGGATAAACCCATGGTGTTCTTCCCATACCCCTTAAACTTCCGGGCCTGGCGGTCGTTCTGGCAAATAAGATCGCTGATCCTTGTTTCCGCTAACCGGACCCCCCCACACACACACAGTATGAAAGAGAGCCCCAATTGGTATTCCGCGAACAGCGCCAGGTTTGAGAAGGCCAGTACGTAAATCAGGGAGGGAGGACACAATAAGAAAAGCTGCCCAGGGAAGTTGGCTGCCGCGATCCGGCGTAGGGTCATTCCTGGGTAACGGTAAGAGCGCATTGTCACAGTGAAAATCACTGGAGAACGAAGAAGGGATTTAGGGCCAGAACGACGGAATCGCTATGCGAAAGGTATGGCTCATAGACTCATACCTATAGAACAGCATGTGCGGTCATCCAGCAATAGTAGTATCATAACTCTTCTAGATAACGGCCACATCGATTAGCTGCAATTGGATACCCAAGATGTCGTACCAGTCCTTATCGATATCCCTCGTCCAGTGCTGTATTCGCTCCTAAGGAAGTTGATCCTAGTAAACGGCGTGAGGAGAAAAGAATAGCAATGCGGGGAATTCATATTTGTTATTTCCTTCCAATTACGATGCTCCTTTCGTAGTTGATCGTCGGCCAAATGTGGGGTAGTTGAGTGAAGCGGGAGATCACCACGTGCACCCTCAAAGAAATGCAACGAACAAATGGCTGGCTTCAAATGCTCGGAGCCAGTGTTGTCATTGACCCGGTCTGACCAGGTCAGTGAAAAGGTCAGTCACAAGTCAAGCTTTCAAGATCCTTGACTGACCTGAGTCAATATTGATAGAAAAAGCTGCGAGCGGTAAGAGGGGCGTGAGTCACGGCCGTGACCTCACCGCCGAGAAAACGTTGATCGAAACACTTTTATACTTTACAAGCCAGATCTGTTGCTTGACGCTAATTCACCCTCAGAGTCCCAAGTAGAAGCAGGCCTGTGCAGGGTTATGTTCTTGTCGTTAGGGACGGATCAAATGTACACTAAGTAGAGGGAACACGAATGAATACAGAAAAGGAAGGAGAGGAAAGAAACGTTGGTATACTAGGTTCAGAGGTTAATGCGTTTGGGTAAGTGCAGGATCTCATTCCTCGTAATCCCATCATCAACGTGACCTTGACCCCTTGACTGACTTGACCTTTTTTTTTGACGGCGTCAACCACAACACTGGGTGTGGAGATGTTGTTGGCGTCACCGTTGTTACGATAATAATGTTCAGGTGCGAGTCCAAAAATCAGCATACTACTTAAATATTTTTAGGTATCATACAAGAATTGCCACTAAACTCAATGACCATCTACGGAGTCTTACAGCATGTTGCCGGGTTTTCCGTAAGGTCAGTGATACATTTCGGATGGACTTCTTACTACGACGAAACAATGACCTGAACAGAAACTGGACTGCAATCCATCACAAGCGAGTAATGGGGATGACCAGTAACCGGGGAGAAGACTAGATCGAGCCTTCCATTTGCGGTATTATTCTTGCATACGGAAAACGCGTCGGATTTGCTGCCGAAAGCGAGGAGTGGGGGATTTCCAGTTGCACCAGCGATATCTTGCTGAAAACGTGCAAAAATGACATGTGAATTTTTTTAGTTGATAAAGAGAGATAAGTAAACCAACCATGGTGCAATACGATTGCGATCCCGGGAAAGCAGGTATGGATGCAACAAAGTTGGGCGACTCTCCGTCCTTGGGCGCGGTGGACGACATCACCTGAGCTACAATATTACTTGACTTGGGAAATACGATCGAATTCCGCATCGTGAAAGACGGCCATTCGGAGCAACAGGTTGGGCAAATCTGCAGCGGGAAATGAATATCAAATAAGGAAATCTAAACCGACACCCACGGAAAGCACCGTCCAAATGTTGTTTGATGACATCTCCACCACCACAACTTTCAAATCTACCAAACTGGGACCGGTCGTGGGGGGGTTTTTGAACCGCGCCATGAGTTTGAAATCAGACAGATCCGCCGCCAGGCATGGTGCGGGTCCCGATGCCGTTCCTGTGCCACTGAAATGGTATACTGCGACGCGGTTCGCGTTTCCACAAAACTCGGTGTGTGTGGATTGACATACCATGCGGCAGTCATTGTTGGACGTATGTTGTGCTGGGTTGTTGATTGCGTTATCACACCCTTGTAAATTCGGATAAATTAGTTAAGAAAATAGATACGATGAGAACGGGACATACAGCACTCATGCCCGTTTTCCAAACCAGCGTTCACAAACCCACCAGCAGCCGCACAGGCTGCAGTACATGACTCAGCGGTCGTACCTCCAGGAATATTCATGCCGGCTCTAAGCGTTCGTGCCGCCGTGTTATCCCTGTGTCGTGTTGTGACTAAAGGCTTAAATGAGGATATTGGAGAAAGTACGCACGTGAAGCATCCCTGATAATGCCACATCCCCGTCGTTGTATTAACACTTTGTACAATCACTGGGGGTTGCTTGCCATTGTTAAAGATGTTTAACCTATCGGCACCACCACAGGTTTCATTGGCGTTTCCGTTGCATGCGATGTTACACTCTGTAACTGGTGCCGCTTGACCCGGGATTTGGAGGGCGGAGTCACAATCTAAAAAACGTATTTAATGTTTTTTTGCCATAAAAAAGTGAAAAGAAAGTGGACTAACAGCATTCCTAAGAAAAGAAGAAATTCATCCGCAATTGAAACGTAAAAAAAAATACAGCTAGGATCAATAACTTACGCCTGGAAAATCCGTTGTACATCAGCATCCTGAAAGTCGACGTATAGGTCGACTCACTACCGAATTCGACACCGGCAAGGATGTAATCGGCTGCGCCACATATGTTGACGCAAGTTTCAATGGTCATTAAATCACGGACCACTGAGATGGCCGAAAGGGTCCGCGAAGTTGATATGTCGCTGTAATTACGAAGCTTTGAGCAGATAACGATGTTTCTTCCGGAACTTCACTCACGTGAAGCATCCAACAGAAGTCCAATTCGTCGTTATGATGGAAGAAATAGACTGGGTCGAAACGCCCTGGAAGGTAACAAACAATAAAATTAGAGTCTTCACGTCGAGCCCGATGAACCAAAGAGCTTACAGGAAACATAAGCGTTAGCGCGCAAGCCACAGTGCAAGACCTAAACATCACAATGAAAGATGATTGCGCTCGAACCTGAGTCATTGGTCAGATAAGCACCAAAACAAGGGTACGACGGGGTGAAAGTAAAACCCCGAGCTCAACTTATTTATGCCACCTGAAGCTCGAGGAGCTAGATAGGTTAAAGCCAGGAGCGCATCTTGAAGAATTTGATATGAAGCCAAGATGTAAACCTTGATAAGGCGTCGACCAAGTGACAGCGGCCTGATTTAAATAAGATGCATGAGCCTCCAAGACGCCTGTACATAAAATTTTCGTGTCAGCGCTTAGGTGCTTCCCTGTTATCGTTCATGTGCTTTGCACTTCTTCTGATGTAGAAACCTGTGGAATCGATCTGATAGCCCCACAAACGCCACCATAAATGTCCAAACCTGACTCACCATGAAACCATACGGGATGTGGTAGGTCAGCTACCCACGTATCGCCAGATTTATAACGTACACATCTCTGGAGATAATCGTGATAATTTCTACTTTTTAGCAACTTTTTAGTGATGCTTTGAGGGTGATGCCACTTACTTTGCACGAAAGTTGGTAGAATTTACTCATCCCAGAATGAAATCTGAACCATGGCAATTCTGGCGTAGTGGATATTTTGTCGCGGAGTTGCCTACAATGGCGTAGACTTCCCTGTCCAGTTCCAGTTTCTAGTGAGCGGGGCTGGGGTAATCCTGTGCCTTCAAGGTTTTAAAGTCGTCAACAAATCATGAGAGAGTGGAAGTCATTGGATCTGAAGGCCTCAGCGTGAGTCATCTGAATGATCCAATCATCAACGTGGTCACGAGACCTGTGCCCAAGGCTTCCATACTTACAGTGAGAGAAGTCGAGTTCGACGTTGATCATACATAAATAGTCGATTCTCTCGCCTTCCACATAGCGCCGCCTCGGAGTCGCGACTTTGTTTTCCAAATCAATGATGAGTATTATTATGCAAATGTCACGGTTATTTGTCGAGATAGTAATATAACTTGGAGTTACTTTCACATAGAGATCAATGACCATCATGAAACGACATCGTTCGAAAACCGGGTCTCCAGGCAGGTCAATAACTCCACTGCTTTAAGCAAGGTCCGATGCTTTACACTTAGCCCCATGGCGCTTCAAGCTATACCTCGTTACAAAAAACTTGCCGCAATCATCACAATGATGGTTCTTAATCCCATAGTGGGAGTTCATGTGGTCTGTAGGGGGACGATAAGTGGAAGAAAACTCCAGTAGCGTACCACCTTACTTGTCATGTTATGATTTGCCGTCAGATCTGCTCCGCACACCTCACACAGGAACCTCCCTGGTTGGTTCGGATCTTTTCTTCTGGCCTTCGTTGCAGCAGTTACCCCTCGGGATCCCACTACGGATCGTTTCACCTCAAGCGCTGGGCTTACTGGGATGCCACGTGAATTATCCACGTCGGCCTGGTAATTTTTGTGCGAGATACGACCATTGCGGTTCGCAGGCGCCCGACATGTTCTATTGTTCGGAACATGATGGGTATCCGCCTCGTTGCTAACACTACTTCCAGCGGGCCTCACCCATCCGGGTTGAGGACTATCAAGAAAGTCAGATGATCCCATGCCCCGCATTCTGGCATCATCTGCAATGCTCGATCGTGTCGCTGGAGCGTCGTGACCAACTTGAAAACCAATGGAATTTGAATTATTGGTAAGGTCTTGGGCACGGTCAAGGTGATTTACAGCAGGGTTGTGGAGAGTCACTACCGGCAAAGCCGTGGTGTATCCGATGGAAGTGAAAAGTACATCATGAAGAGCTACCGCCGTAGGCGGCCAATGATTATTCGGTGCGTTGGCTTCGTATTGCGCCGCCTTAAGCTTATGGGTAAAGACTATTAACGATGAAAATGTAGCAGGGACGAACCTGGGAGTCGGGCACCATTATTTGGGTTGTATGGAGGTACGCCTCGATGGAGCCTCCTCGCTTATCGTCGGCGCTTCCCGGTGAGTTCGTATAGCTATTGTCTTCTAGCCAGTCTGCGCCACGAGCGGAGGGGTTGAGGAAATAATTAAGTGAGGGCATTTCCGAGTCGTCGGGATCTTCACACATTCAGTATGTGGTTCGTGACAGTTCAAAAATGAAGACTCACCTGATCCTACCCATAGCAAAGTTTCTGCATCGTAGCGCTGAAGCGGAACGTTTGGGTTGTGAATTGGTTGCATAGCGTGAGGGAGTTGCATAGAGTTGAAGTAGCTGGGTCTTTCAACCTTAGGCTGCTGCGACATGACTGGAAGGGGAAAACTCGAGAGGTAAGGCGAGCTCATTCGTTCATGCCTGACTTTTATGCGAACTAAGCCAGGTTATTACTGAGATGGTAGGCAATTAGAGACGGAGAGGTAAGTTGATTCCAAACCGTCGGATTTAGATATGTTGTTGATTGACTGCTTGCAGTACAACTCGTGGTCGTGAGTTCCGAATGGGCAAAAGTTTTGGAGCCAAGAGATGGGCCTGCCGGATTCATTAATAACAGTATCAAGCGCCTTTCCAAGTTCGACCCTCAATTGACGCTCTCTCGCTCCTCCCAACTTCTCGCCGTATTTTTTCTCACAGCGCATGCCACATGGCCTCGTTGAAACTCAGCTTATGAGCGCGCAAAAGATCGGATTTCTAAACACCCCATTCATCCCGCGTGTTCTCTCCAAACATCAAGGGACTCCATGCTCCGGTGGTCTTTATCTACGGCGATTTTTTGTCGCTAACGTGAGTATGATCTGTTTAATGTGGGACTTGAAGCTGAAGGATCGCTACATTTGATTATATTGTTATCCAGGTCCTTTCAAAATCACAATTCTCACATCTCTTACGCAAGAGTCGATTATTTCCAACCAAGTAAATTTTCGCGGACTCAATTGCTTAACTCTGAACCTGTTGAACAGCTTACACAATTTTTATGCACGGACATTCTAAAAGACAAGAGCTACCAAGGACAGACGATGTAAGCCACATGCCCGTTGATCGAGAGATATATGATTTCCAGTTCGCTATATATTATGTATTATTATAAAGTTTGGGTCTATAATAGTAGAATCTGTTTACCTGGGACAGTACATACCTGTGTTTGATAATGAATCTGAACTGTGATAATCAATCTTTGCAATCGGAGGGTGTCGGGCAGTTCCAGCCCCTGTCATTGAGCTTACATTTTACTAAAAAACATCCGCCTCCATAGCTGAAATTCTATCACCTGCGTTCAAAGATTGAAGAACGTCTACTGCACATAAAACAGAATTTTGTTAGTTTTCAAATCTGTGGACTTCGCTGCAGGAGGTTGATCCGATACAGACATCGTCACTTGTTCCTTCCCTGAGAAACGTTTTCGTCGCAAGGCGGTGAAAAAAATTCATGACAGAACTACTTTCTATTCTTTAATGAGTGTCATTGCGGCCGCCGATTTGGTTATCTTAGGGAGTGCGATGCAATCATATCTCAACCACGCCTGCCTCTGATCGTTGTCATGGCTCAAGCCTCATGTACCTTCTCGCTGTTCGGTTATAATTAAGTATAAGTGCTCAATCAATTGTTCAAGTAACAGGAAAATATCACCACTGTAGATGCCGTTGCGGGCAAATGAAGTGCATGACTTCGAGTTTCCCAGAACGGAAGGAATTCGCGAGTTCGGCTTACAATAAATGACCGCACCACGCGATGAAGGTTGAAGGAGCTGTACATTGCCCCAAACTTCTCAGGAATCCCACTTTCTGCCGACGCGACCTGAGGCTCAAAGAGGGGTCACCCTGTGAAGGCCAAATCTATTTAATTTACTTATGTATCTGGGCATCCCACTGGCATAGCCTTGCGAACATGAATTTATCTGTGGAGCACTTCACAGTCCGGCTTTGAACGTTTGAACCCCTCAGAAAGTTTATTTTACCGGCTCCGAAGTGCCTGATTCCCCGAGGGGCCCGACATCGCCGGCGGACCAAACGGCGACCCACGGCTTTGATGGAATAAGTTTGGTTTGAAAGGCCAAACCAAACAAATAAGCTCTCGGTCAGGCTTGCCTTCCTCTCGAACAGCTACTTACACGGCACTCGTCACGGTGGTCAATGATACCAGCTCAAGATCCTTCCTATCTATCTCACCCTGCAAGCTCACACGCGCTCGGTGGTCGCTTGAACCGGTTGATCGGTGAGAAACAATGAAACGAGGTTTAGTGGGTAGGGTCAACGGGAGGTAGATTTGACTAGGTCTGGTGAAATCCTTCTACCTATTCAGCCACCGGTTTCAGCGGAATACTCTTAACACCACGCTGTGAATGCAATATGAACAAGGCTGGTACGTGGAAGTCAGACCTGTAACTAATCATTTTGTTAGAAGTACTGGGGTAGATTTTGTCACCCAGGCTTTCAAACTTACATTTTACCTCTTTTCAGGAGCAATCAATAGCGTCGCCTGATCGTTACATTGAAACAAACCTTTGGCACGTTCTTCAAACACCTTTTTTGCTTTACCCTGGCTTACTAACTGACACAACAACCCACAATTTCAACAACTCATGTTGGCCACCATCCATATAACAAAGGAGTTTGTGGCTCATTGACCCCTCGTGCCCCTCTTCGGTTGAGCTTATTTCGCAAATCTTACTATGCATTCAGAGAAACTTTCGCCAACCCCACACGATAACGACTATCCTCCAAGCTCGTCGTCTATTAATAGCCTGTCATATGCTTTAACTTTCCCAGCTCAAACATCAGTCGCCAATCCAGGTAGGGTGTTATTATCGACCGAACCAGCTCACTGTTGCGCCTGGAATTTACGATTAATGGCGTAGGCATCTACCCAGTAATGGGAAGTTCACATTCTGCGGAGTACCCTCAGTCGACGAATTCTTTGATATCTCCCTTATTCACGTTTCTCATGTCACCCGCTCCCAGCCTTACTCTGGCTACGCCCAAGAAGCTTGCTGCCGCTGCGCAACGGAGGACTCGACCTTCACGATTCAGCTGTCCGTTGTGCCCGCAGAAGTTCACCACGCAACGAAATCTCGAGAGTACGTCTTGTTTTGTGCTTGAAGTGTACGCTATGACATCCTACGGTTTTAGACCACCACAACTCCCATTTCGGGATCAAAGTCCATCACTGCGATCGTTGCAATGAGGATTTTTCGACCAAGTCTTCCCTTGTTCGACACCAGAAGAAGCACATGTGATGCACTCCATCATCCGGAACGTGTTATTTTTCCCTCAGCAGCCCCACCCATCTTCCGTTGTTGCCGCGTGAATTTTTACATCTCTAAGTCCCTTTGTATATTTTTTTCTCTCTCGTTGTGCTAGAAATTACTTATCTCTCAATATGATAGCGAATTTGTTAGATCGTAATATGCATAATTAAACCTTCGTGATTTTATTGTCAAATTACCGTTTCGTTTCTACCTCGTGAGATTCTGCCGTAGAGATTGATATCGAGGAGCATGCACAGATTGCAAAGGCGCTCCGCCCAATTCGTAAAGGTGCTGGGCGCTGAAACTCCGCTCGGATTCTATATATTCTGTCCTGACCTTGATCACTTGGCTCGCCTACACCCCACATCGAGGCCAACACGTTTCGAGGCTTGAACGTTATTTTTCTACTCTTTTCATCATATTTGATCTCGCTCCCGTTCCTCCTTTCGGTTGCCTCAGAGAGACTTTCACGCAACGGCGGACGTCGTGGGTGTATACACCAACATATTGGATTACGATTCCATTATCAGTGAGGACGGCTTGCGAACCTGGCAGGCAGAATGGCCCAGGGAACAAAAACGTTAAATTTACTTCTTTCGAGTGGCCGACATCTGGAGTCAAAATCCCACTGGATCCGAACCGATATGAAAAACGTAAGTGCAGCGGGCAACCATCTCTACGGTTATTTACAAGGATTAGGTAGTCGTTGCGATTGCGATTTTAGGGTCAAGATAGTCGACGGAAATATCTCCATTCAGAAATTTAAAGCGATTTGCATTATCAAATCTGAGATAAGGAACTAATCGTCAGGCACCTGGACGGAGGCAAATTTTGGAGTCAGCGAACATCTGAATCATTCCACAGGTCAGATTTATGACCGCCTTTACGACGATTTATTTGAAAGAAAGTTGGTACCAGAAACCCGATTGTGTCAGGAAGGAACTGGTAAGAGGGAGGGGTCGACAGAATTCACGATTATTTGTACACATAAAATAGTACCACCAAGTAAAAAATTATCGAGCTATAATGTTTCTAGTTCACATACACGATCAGACGCAACGTTTGCACGTCCGCTGATGCCGCTTGAAAACATGTCGTATGCCAAAAGTCTGTTGGCAGCCCTCACAGCGGTAATCTCGAATCGCGTAATGCGACTTCATATGATCTGCGTGAGGTCGTGAGCCGAAACGTCGATGATAGGGCAATGATACATTACTTCTAAGATTGTACTTCGTCGTAAAATCTGACGGACATAAATCGCATTTGTGCTGTGCGGGCCTTGTTCTGCGTTGCGTCGTAAGCGAAACGAGAACATCTGAACCTATTTTCGCTTTCATGGGGGGTCCGACTCGGAGGTTATCAAACATGATCTGCATTGACATGAACTACAATCATGCGGTGATAAAATGGGAGAGCACACCGTTGGGGTAGCTATCGCTTCGTCTTCAAATCCGATAGGATAAACGGGCACAGAGCCAGGTTGCGAACCATGGGAGCTGGAACTGTGTTGCAAAGTATGATACGGGTCATAGGGAAAGGCTGTCGAATGCAACGTTGAGGAAGATTGTGTCATGGTGAGGCGAGTGTCTTGAAATTTACCAGGCATTTCGTGTGGAGGAAAAGGATGATAGGGTGGAATGTTGAAATCAACTACAGTTGAATTTATGGGGTAGGTAGGGCCATGGTTCCCAAAATAAGCTGTTGGTCGTAAGTAAGGATCAGGTCCTTGATGGTGAACAGGTACTTCCTCACCAGTAGCTCCGCTCTGCGGAGGGTGGACAGTGTCGGAGACATAATATGGGTACTGCCATCGCTGGCCGCCTTGCTCATCTCGAAGGGATGCCCCAATAGGGGCATCAGTGTAGTGAGGAAAGCCGGTTTGATGTCCATCCATTGTCTATACGCATAAGATGTGCACTGCTCCCTGGAGAAAGCAAAAGAAGGAGGTTTGAAGGCTTCTGAATGACGAGAGGGTCGCCTCATATAGTCTTCGGAGCATCCAAAAAATCATGGAACTGCTCAGATGGTGTTTAACTCCGAGAAAACGGAGATCAGCGAAAGGCGTCACGATGCCGTACTCAATGATCCTTCATTGTGCCCAATTCTTTCGAGCGAAAAACCACATATGAATTGTGGGAGATCACCGTACGAAACGCGGATTACGGGACCGCGAGGGAGTAAGAATAGGTATTTTGGCGCTGGGGCGAAGACGTGGCGGCGATCACAAAAGAACAAGAGACTTGACAGGTGTCTGTGTTTGCTGTCCGTCGCAAGCGTTGAGACCTTGGTCAAGGAGATTTCCAGGTAATTTGACAAGCGCTAACCTGGTTACCGTTGGTACTAGGGGGTCAATTCCAAGTCTATATGTTTCGATGAATATCGTACATGATGAGACGGAGCATTCTTTTTTCAATCGAATTTAGGATGAAACAATGAATGACAGTTGTGGTCGGGTCAGCTACTTTCTCCTTTCGTAAATCATTGTTTTATCCCTCCTCATTTTGGCCGTAAATTTGATAACCAGAAGGGCTTGTAGAAATTGAAACTTGAGAGAGAACTCATGGCCAGGGTCAAAACGAGTCTGTTCCATGTAAGAACAAGGGCTGACGGTTCCTGTAGCCGTCTCGAGGCTGAAGGAACGCTGAGACGTGAGAGGAGTCATGTATTCTGTTTGATCAGGGATTTCATTTGATTTTTCCGAGGTGTAAATATGTTGTTATGAGCGAGCGGGAGGAGATTGCTACCGACGGACCTAACACGGATCGAAGTGAGCCAACAACCATCAACAAATTACACTTCAAACCTTTTCTTTTTTATTTAATACCTGTACAGTGGCTCTGTTCTCATTGAAATTTGTGAAATGTTCTCCCGAAAATAAAGATTACCTCAGGCCCTTTACAACCTCCACCAAGACTAACAATGCAACGCGATGGCAACCGGTGTAAAATGACACCTTAAATGCCAGGGTCCGACATTGACAGGTTTGCAACATCACAATGATCTCTTCTGGTTAATAGAATTGAATTTCGTACCGAGAAGTTTCGTATGATTTTGATACTCAATTTTGCGATCGAAGTCTCTCGCACAGGACGAATCAGGTAAAGCGAATTCCCATAATATAAAACGTATCACAGACCTATGGACTTCCAATGAACAAGTGCGCTCGTGGAGCGTGGCGAAGATGGTAAGGAGGAAGGACAAGCGCTCCACTTGAGTTACTACATGAACCCAAGTCAACAATGGGCCAAGGATTCTAGGACGCGCCCGCTAAGATGACTGTGAACCTGAATACAGAATGGATATTAAGTACATTAACTACGTGAGAAGGAGGTGGTTTGCCTTGCAAGGAAAAGCGGACAGTGTATTTGTGACGACTGGGGATAATCATGATGGCGAAATGAGGCGCAGATGGCGGGGGTTGGGCGGGGGACCTTCCTGCATATTTGATGATTATAGAAATAGGGTCGGTGACATGAAGAAATGAAAGCGGAGGTTCTGAATTGAGGTGTACCGTCAATCTGGTAGCAGTGAGCGACAGAACCTAAAGTGAAGGATCTAAACCTTGAAGGATTATTCCTGTCCACGAAGTATGTCGGAGCCGGTATAAGGGAAAGTTTCAGGTGGTTTCTAAGAGGGCCAGCGCTTAAAGTTACAGCAGGGTCCTTCGGCTCTATGTGGCCTCTTGGGGATCTAATTTATCAGTAGTTACGTTATGTAGAGAACTTCATGAGATCCTCCGCAGGGTACACCCGCACAAAAACAATTGTTGTGATAAGTCGTCAAGGCTTTCGTCCCTAGGAAAACCAAAGGTCCGGGTCGGGAGCACGTCAGCGTTCTCGGAGCGCCCCGAAAATAAAAAAACTTGAGCGGACAAGGAGAGAAGACCAAGAGAAGGCGTAGGACGATAGTTGTTTTAAGCAGACACCGATTCTTTGGTAAAAATATAATGCATAGACATACGGGTTGCTTTGATTGCGATCAAAGAAGGCAAGGAGAGGGTGTTGAACAGTTGAAGAATTGCGAAGATCAGTTGCAAGTTTGAAAAATTTATAGCAGATCACAGCAGGTGACACGTGACTAGTCGGAGTCAGTGATCCATGCTTTGCCTCCAGCACCCACCACGACCACTAGAGTAATGCTCTTCTCGCTGCCCACGACACTTCACACCCTCCTTATCTCCTTACTCTGGTCACCGTTTACACAGCGGCCAGAGGTCACTGACAATGTTGAACCCAGCCTAATCACCTTCCAGCTCCGACACCAGCACGCCACCACCAACACATCAAGCATAGTTTTTGCGGATGTCCCGCCTTTGTCCAACTTTGCCAACGATGCAACGTTCGTAGTGGATACCAAGCGTTCGCGGATACCCCGGCCGCCATCTCATGCCGAGTTCATCGCTGCACGGCGAATGCAAGCGGAGAGCCACATGAGTGCCGCTCTTGACTGGCGGGACACGGATGTTGAAATTCCGGACGTAAGCAAAAGGAGCACTTTGATTAGCATGGCGAAGATGACGTTTAATGCGTATTATGCTGACAACTCGTCTGATTGGTATAATGTTGACGAAGATGGATGGGATAAGGTCTGTGGCACTCGTCTTTCACTACTTGATGCTCATCTTAACTTGCTTATAGCACTTCCCCCATGGTTGGCTACCGACGGATGACGGTATGCGTGGACATGTCTTCGTATCCACGGACAACTCGACCGTCATTATCGTTATCAAAGGTACATCCGCCTTTTGGCCTGTAGGAGACGGTGGCCCAACTACAGCCAAGGACAAGCTGAATGACAACCTCCTTTTCTCGTGTTGTTGTGCGCGCGTCGGTCCCACCTGGTCCACCGTATGCGGATGCTACGATGGCGGCTACAGATGCAAAGACCAATGCGTGCAAGATGCGCTAGCCACGGAGGAAGGCCTATTTTACCCCATAGGTCTGAACCTTTACAACAACGTCTCGTACATGTACCCTCATGCGAATATTTGGGTTACTGGCCACTCCTTGGGGGGGTCGCTTTCGGCATTGATTGGGATTACCTTTGGGCTGCCTGTGGTTGCGTTTGAAAGTCCGGCCGAGAAGATGGCAGCGCGAAGGCTGCATTTGCCTCCTCCACCCTCGACACATCATATCACCCATATTTATCATACTGCCGATGTAAGTATTGTTTCAACATAGGGCCTCGTTAATTTATCTCTCTCCCCCTGTACAGCCAATCCCCATGGGCGTGTGCACAGGCGTGGCATCAGCATGCTCTCTCGGCGGGTTCGCTCTTGAATCTCGGTGCCATCTAGGCCAGGTGATCCGCTATGACACCGTCGGCAAACTCGGGTGGTCCGTCAATGCTCAGAACCACCCAATTAAAGTGGTCATCGATAAGGTTTTAAGCATGGACCTCGACTGGCAAGACCAAGAGGATAAGGATAAGTCCTTGTTTGAGATATCCTCATGGCCTTGGGGCGGCGGCGGGAAGAAGGAGGACGACGAGGAAGAGGGAAAGAAGCCCGAGGGGTTTCTTGAGGTTCCTCAGGCAAAGTTGGCGGGAGAGGTGGAGGGTGTCGATGGCATTTGTACAGTGCGTTTTCCATCTTTTTCTTTCTTTTGAAAACAGCAGCTTATGGGAGACAGGACTGCTTTAATTGGGAATTTGTTTAATTGTGGTTTGACCCTTTGAGTGGAAGCGCAGCAGACGACACCAGAGTGCGTCTGGGCCAGATGGCTTTTTTGTGTTTTGGATCGAAAGTTCTTATTTAACGACATGACAGACGTACATATTTTACGACTCCCGTAAGTTAGTAACGCGTAGATGCTGTTCTAGACCAAACATTCCGAGCCCGTGGGGGTTGTTCGGAGTTCTAACTTGATCAGAGCCTCTTTCTTATTTTGCCCAAGCTCGTTGGTCACTAATACTCAGGGGTTTCGAAGCTTTGACCCTCTCGAAAACGTTGATTAGATCGTGGGCACAAGGCATCTCAGGCCTAGATGTTGCAGGGACTTTTACGTGAGTCGACAAACGCAGTCTTGCGGCACCATTTCAATGAAAGATCTCTGGCTCTTGGGAATTTGAACCTGCTTTCGGGTCGGAGCTAGGATATGTGGGGATCCGGGACCAAAGCGTCTCCCTTCTGAACGCCTGCGGGGCCCAACAGGGAATAGGACGACCCAGGATAGATCGACGAACCACCCGGCACCCGCTCACAATCATTTTTTCAGTCCTAGTCCCCAGTTTTGGCGAAGGGTATGAACGAATTCTAGATCAGATAAAATAACACAAGCATTAGATCATGGATGAAGCACAGTATTGCCGCCCACTAACTGGACTAGCGACTGCGCACAGCTTATCACCTTAAGTTGCGGCGAAGAGACGAGGGAGAACGCACTCACCAGCTCGCTAACACCAGTACCAGCTGACTTCTTATAATATAGTGAACATCGCCGGATGAATGATGGATTTTGAAGCGTCAGCCGCCGACCCCCGTTTATAAATATGATTCGGTCCGAATCGACCTTGTCTATCTCCTGGAGCACACCAATCCTCATCGCCAAGTAAAAATGGATTCTTCAACTCTCTTCACTGCGTTATCCACCACCTCCTTCTCCGAGTTCACGTCGAGTCCTCGGCCTCGCCTGGCGGCCTCCTCGACGCTCGACACTGCCGATGCGGCTGACACAGTTGAGACGACCCTAGAGGAGGGCAAGGAAGACGTCGACTCCGAGGTGGAGAAACTAAGCAGGCTCGCATTGCAGAGAGAAATGGGCGTAGAAATGGGGTGCCACCATCCATACCTTGGAATGGGGTTTTTCACTGGCGCGGACGATACCACACCTCCACGCGCCCAGCGCCATACGTACTCGCCTAGTCCGCCCACTCCAGCGTTTCGTTCCCAAGCAAACACCAGAACTAAACATACCCACACGTTACACGGGATACTGTCTATTCTTCAAGCGTCAACCCGCCAAATCTGCGCAGACCCCAAAGTATCGCAGAAACGATTTTTCAGGACTCTAGCGCCGCTTGTTGTGTTTCTGTATCTCTTGGTCGGGGGGGCAGCTTTGCCTACGTATATCAAGTGCCGCTCGCCAAGGCCTTTGTCTTTCCCTGTTTCGACCTTAAACGCGAGTTCGAGTATAGTTCCTCAGCCTTTTCACGGCGTTCACCCTCATCCTAGGCCTCATCTGTCTGTTGAAACTCTTTCTCCCCATTCTTTCCCACCTTCGGCTCCCGCCCATGACTCAGATGTACATGCGGTCGACATGCCTACGATCTTCTTTATCTTCCTTATTGGTCTCTTCTCATCGCTCTTCCTTCTCCGTGCGCTCATTTTTATCGTGGGGCGGTGCCTGGAACGTGTCTGCGATGCCGACCTTGTAGAAGTGTTCAGGCCCCGTGGAGCATGCAGGGATGTGCGCGGGAAGGGCATCGGACAAACTGAGATGATCTTCGGGGGTGTGGTTTAATCTTGAACCATTTTCGAGGATAGTACATTATTTCGCGCAAGGGAGCAGGGAGTAATATCGGTATGATTGCAGGACTTAGTCGTTGCTGTGGAGGATGGTGTGTACCTATATGTATAATGAATCAATAAGATCTACTAGCAGCGGACCTTGAGCGGACCTTATCACAGTCGCACCCCTTCAACTTAGCCATCCATGCCCTTGGATGCATGCCGTTGCGTTCTGATCGTTTGGCTGTAAAGTAATGAGTGCAATGGCCGAGCACAAGCGTCGCCCTGAGAGTCTCATGACTCATCTCGCATCCTTGAGGAAGCCCCGTGGAGGGTAAATTTGCGCAGTGCCCCGAACAAATTTTGAGTTTCTGACATTCTGTGAGACTGGCTTCAAGCGCTTATGTCTAAAATAGGTCCCAATGGAGCAAGAAAGGTCCAAGCGCAAGGAGCCAGCAAGATTCGTTCAGGCGACTTGAACAAGCTTGAACAGCGTTTTGAACATGAGGGGAAAATTTTTGAGACAGCGCTGACCATTGGGCGCTACATCGGCGAACGTGAGAACCAAATATGGACGGGCGCTGACGATATTTGAAACTTACGTCTTAATGCAGGAGGTTTTGCGTTCAACAAAACGTGGTGTTGGCGATCCCGCACCTCGTGTTGTGCGGCTGACTGTCCAATTGTCGAAGGAGTTGAATTGCTGGGGGTATGAAACGGAGAGTTGAGTGAAGTTCGATGTACTTTTTTCTATAGGTTAAACGGCCCACGATGCAGGCGTCGTGATGCGCTCCTGCGCCCTATCTGGCAAGTTGATCTTCTGTGGGATACTATTGGGTGAGGCACGAAGACGGCAGAGCTAAATAGCCCACGTACGACAGGGGCTGACTTTTTAAAATTCAAGTCAGAGACTCGCCAAGTGAGGAAGATCAGACAACACTCCACCTCAAGGAATTTCTCGAAAGTTGGGCGACAGGTGGTCGATGAACGGCCACCTCCTTCCTGGTGCATTCCAAAATGATGTCCTTCGCGGGTTTTAAGAACATCCCGACGTTTGTAACAGGGATCTTGGAATTGATTTAACTTAGGAGAATATAATATCGTGCCGACTCAGGACAGCGATCAGGATGTCTATCAGGGGCGTGAAGTCATGTACTTGTTGGACTTGAACTCGAACTTGGAGATTCGCTATTACAGCTAATTGCGAAACGATAGAGCAGCTCGGCTCCTGTTCCAGCTCAGCCGTTCGTTTATTTGGGGCGTATACCAAAGCCAAACAAATGTCTTTTGAGGACATTTGACGAGACATGGTAACAATCATTTCCTTGACAGATACTAGTATGTGTCTTCGATGACCAACCCGCGCCATTATTATTCGAGGAAAGGGGGAGGTGAGGGTAAGAAGATAAGACTCGGAAAAGTTGAACCAAACAGGTGCTCATTTAGGAAGGTGCCGATGTTCGGCCTTCAACAAAACAAACAAACGGCTGAGCTGGAACGGGAACCGAACTGCTCTACCGTTTCGCAATTAGCTGTACTCATGTATCCGTACTCTGCGGGGGCAAGGCTCGCTTAGCCATCCGAGTTGTTTGGCAGTTGTATAGAGATAAACCTATATTTGTAGTTTACGTACCACACAATATCTGTTTATCGCCCAGTTTCTGTACTCAAGAATAATCATAAAAACCACGATAAAACCCAATTTTTTACTCATATTATTGTAAATGCTGTTAGTCCCCACCTAAATCAAAGATTCTAAGGGTAGGGAGTAAATACTTGCTGAGATTTACGTCATTCATGAAATTTACTGATTAAATTTCTGCATTTACACTTCGTAGTTGTTTGTCGGGGCCTTTCACCCCTAGTCAACGATTGCTCGCTGGGTAATGTGCGCCGTCTTGGAAGAAATTGGCGACTTTGTGGTCCCTTGAAATTCGAGTTGACGGCGCAAGTTTGTGGCTCAGTTTATTTGGCGATACGGCGAAGATGCGATTGTGGACTCGGAGCAGCTCGGACGATCGAATTCTCTGTGGTTATCCATAATTGTTGAGCATGTTTTGTGAATGAATGAGATATAGTAAGTTGGGTAGAGATGCTCCTTAAGCTGGCCAGCAACCGATCGTGAAATTTTGGTTTCGCCGCACCAAATTGACAACTTGAACATTGGTAAGTGCCTGATCTTAGATACTTCCCGCGAACCGTCAATCGTTCCCGATGAACCGATTCCGCGATCAGATTGTTTTGAGATGAATTCTAGAAAGAGGCTGGCGGAGCTACCCGAAATTCGTGGGAACACCATCAGGCGATTGAACGACTCTGACTCGGAGGTTGGTCGACTATTGCCTGGGTGAATTTCTTTTTGACAGTCTTTACCTCCTGAATACTCTGAACTGATTTGTTTGATGCTAGATGTTGCATTTGAAACATCGACCCCTTAAGTCCGTGTCTTAAGCATGAGCTCTTCGCGCTTCCCACACGTGGCTTTTTTCATACGCCAACAATTCGCGACATATCGATAACAGAATTTGTATACCGACGTCATAAGTTGAAGCCTCAGGATTCGAACTGGACCCTTCTTTTTTCTGTTTGGGGAATGCGGCCATTTGGAAAAAAAAAGACGTTTACGTCAACTCATGGTAGTGCCGCCATGAGTTGATGTGGACTTCTTTAAACGACTGATACCATCCCTTATCTGCATGCTGTGGGCGGCCAGAACTCTAATTTCGAGTGAAACGTGAAGCTCCAAGATGCACGGATTTTTATCTCAATAAAAGAGTCTTCCGTAATGTCGGGACATGCGCCGCTTTTTAAAGAGGTCTTTCGCTATACCGCAACGCATTAATGTCCTCATCCCATACTATCCCCTCCTTCCCAACTCCCTTCATTACCCCCTATCACTCTCCCCCACAGGCAGCAGACTTTTCCAATCCCTTCAAACGTCATTCAATGTCTTGTTACTGTTACTTTGCTTCGGGATATAGTAATCCATATCTCCAAAAACAATATCCTCGACTTGGAAGTCTCTGACATTGCTGTATAGTCCATCCGGATCAATCATGTAATATGTCAACCGCCAGCAACATCAATGTCAATGGCGTCCCAGGTTCGTAAAATAACTTCATGAGACACTAGACGCAGCACGGAATTTTTGATTCTCTTATACTAGGAAATTTGGTTTCCTGGGGGCACCAGCAGATGCCTGTGGCTGAAAATACCGCGCTGCATAACGATCTAAATTTTATGGGAGGGTACTACGGCACTGGGGAGTGGGTGCTCCAGGAAAGACGTGCTCCACCTCCTCAAAAACCTGTACGGGAAAGAGTGGCATCGGTTCAAACAACCGATTTTGCAAAACGGCGGAGGAAACAATCTGGCCATGGGCAGTTCGAGTGTCAGTGGTGCGGTGCTGATTTCACAGCGAAACATAACCTTAAACGTAAGACCTTGATATTCTTTGTTTTCTGCGTTTTCTTTACACTCCGTCTTGCCCTTAGATCACATTAATTCCCATTTTCAAGTAAAAAAACACCACTGCGTCTGTGGTAACAGCTTTGGGACACGCTATAGTCTCAAGAGACACGGAAAGGTTTGCAAGGGCCCGTCTGGTCAACCAGATCTTCGAGCGTAACAAACTCTGGAGATACCCTGCGCCCAGCTTTCTTCGTAACATAGAAAAATGTTCTTCCATTCCTTCTGTCTATTTCGCCGGCAGGCCGGGAGGCGCGATTACATCCTATTACATCAGTACAATACAGCATCTGGACCTAATCTGACAAATCCGGGGGATCGTCAATATGCACAAAATAGGACTGTAGTCTATTGTAGAGTTATCGGTAATAACATTAGAGCCCTATCGGTCAGGCCACGGCATCAGCGAAGTATTTGATCGATTAGCGGGGCGTAGATCGAGATCCCGAGAGTAATGTCTCTTTGAATTTTCTTATAAATTTATGTAAATGAGGACCTCAAAAATTCCAGTCGGCTCGAAAAACTCAAAACTTGCATACAACGACTGCAGTGAACATCGAGCCATCAAGCTTATCCCTCAGATCAAAGCGGTTTACTTTCCTACAATTCAAAAGACTTCACAACCCACTTCCCAACCCACTTGTCAAGCTTGACCTCAACAAGCCTCAACATCGTGCACCGGCGGAGATAATCAATTTAGATTCGATGAACCTATTCAAGGCTGAAATTGCAAAATAAAACTCTACACATCCCTCAGACCACCTGGTTTTGCCGTCGTGTGCGAACCATTTTGTTTTCTTCATCTCGCACCTCTTCAAAGTTGGGGGAATCTAACAAGGAGTTTGAATCCGAGTTGTCCTCTATACGCGGTGTCGGTGATGCGTCTTCTAAGCATTTTTCAGGAATCTGAATTTTGTGACGCTCAGTTAAAACGGTTCGTCTGCTAAATCCATCTACTCACTGGTACACGCGCAAGATAAGCGAAAAGGGAGGCGCATGCCGCGAGCACGAAGACAGACTTCAAGCTCGCAGCATAAGAGTCTCGCGCGATTCGCTGAATATCGGGCGGAAGACTAGCGACCAGTTTTGCGGATTGGCGGATTTGTTGTATAAGCTATTCGTGCGAACATCAGGCCGTGCGCTAATCGTAAAATAAAGGGGATAGCAAACGTTTTCGGAGTTGGGGGCGGGCAGGCGGGCACGTAATTCGGACTCCAGTCGTGATTGAAATACTGCGGATGAGGCAGCCAGACCTCCCACTTGACCTAGAATATACGACAAGTTAGCGGAATATTGTCAAACGAGGATTCAGTGCACACCGAGGCCTCGAAGAAGCTGCGCGAAACCTGTACCAACGGCCAGTTGAGATTCGGGAAGATGGGATACAAGTGCAACTACCACAATCGGATTTTAGTATCTTGTCCAACAGATTATATTGATCAACTTACTGAACATAGTTTGCAAGACGACCGCGTTTCCAAACCCAAGAGGAATCTAAGAATTTTATGCTCATCAGTGACAAATGGGCTACGGAAGAAGGATAGTCCTCACGATGCTAAGCCACAGATGGGCAGAACTAGAATCTTCTCGCATCTGTGTCATTAGGATGGCAGCGAGGAAAGGCAGGCAACCGAAAGTCATGCTCATGGCTTTATACCTCCCAGTTCGCCGCATCATCCACCTTGAAAGAAAGGTTGAGTTTGAGGTAATGATGGGAGTTAAAGTACCTGGCACCCGGCGAAGAAAGACCCTGTTGAAATACAGAAACTATTTGGGAGTAGATGCAATCCTGTACAAGTCATGAATAAAATGGAAAACATCGGGTTGATCGGGATAGAAGTATCACCTGCTGTTGATGCTGACGATAACATGACCGTTTGGAACCATGTTGGAAAAAAGTAAGTTACTGAGAGGTTACAAACGGCGACAAGAGCGTTACTGCAGCCCACGAGAACCGGAACCTTTTTTGTCAAGAAAACTGGCGGCAAAACTGGTTCTACAGCAACGTAGACCTCGATGATGATGAAAAGAACAGCGGCCACGCAGGATATCAGCAAGGACACCCAAACAGACGCGTCAGACCACTACGGGATTGAGGTAAAGGGCGGAACACAGTAAGTTTGAGCGACGTACGGGAAGGCTTTCGTTGTACCGCATACTTAAAAAGAAAAGCATCGAGCCGACCTAATTAAGCGTTTTTTTAATAAAAAAACCAGGTTTGTGGCGGGCTGCACTAACAGATATGAGCAGCGCCAAGGTTCCCCCATAGTCAATTCGCTTCAGAACTTCCAGAGTGCTTCGGCGACGCTCCTAACAAAAGGTAAGTTGATTTGAGTTGAAAAAGGGCAATGATGCACCACACAGATATCACATAATTGAGATTGTACGTCGTCAGACTGAAGGCAATAGCGAAGAGGGGAATTTGGATTAGGAAGGCCCACCGCCAGCCTAGCCTTATTAAGCAACACGCCGTTAAGATGAAATTCCAAGATCAATTCGCTTCAATCTCATACCAATCCGTAATCAAGCCTCCTAGGGGGCCACCCAGCCCCATTCCGAGCTGGTAATGCTATTGAGCGGCACGTCAAGATATAACGCAGGGGGAGAGCTTACACCATAAAACATTCCACCTATACTTTGTATAAAACCTCGAGACTAGAAGACAATGTGTTTTCAGCTGACCTGATACCAAGAGCGGTCGACATCCAACTTACACGCATGTTATACATGTCGCTTGTGATTATTCTGGGTAAGGCGTTCAAGTGTGTGTAGTTAAAATGGCGCCGAATGATTCTTACGCAGAGGTTGTAAATATACCGCCACCTCCAAGGCCAGAAATCTTGCGACAAAAATCAGAGTTGAAGGACGGAGGACGGAAATGGCACTGACAAATCGAGATATAATAAGCATCTGCATGCTATTCGACAAACCACAGGCGAGGATGCCAACGGCCGCAAAGAAAATTGCTAATTTGTTGGCCCTGCCCCTCCCCATAACGTCGCTTAAGCGACCATAAAGGGGGGTAAATGTGCATGTTGCCAGTAGATAGCTATAACAATTAAAGAGTTCGGGGATGATGTTGTGGGGAGGACGACTTACGAAGTGCCCACCCAGCTCGCTTCGTTGGACTTGTTGAAGTCTGATGATATAGCAGGAAGCACTGCGAGAATATTGAGAAAAAGCTAGAGATTATTAGTTGGAGACACGACAAACTCGTGGGGACGAGAGTCACTATCATATCAAGTCAGTCAAAAATAAAGGGAATCGTCGAAACACAGACAGTTAAGGGCCTAAGTAAAGAAATCAAAATTTAATTCAACGACGGGTAAGGGCTGAAACTCACAGAGAGAAATTGGGCGAGCCAGATGCCCGCCAGGATACCCTGACGAGAGGAGGCGGAAATATCAAGTGGACCAGCTGGTTGGAGAGATGACGGACAAAAGTCAGATTCTTTGCGCGGAGTACTGCTAGACCGGGAACTGGGTTCGCGAAGAAGAGGCTCTCGTTCAAAGGATACGACCGTCATTTCGAAAGCGCCGGAGTTTGGTTATTGCTTGGACTAAAGCATCGCAGCTTTGCTTTATATTCATCTCGATAGAAAGAAGGCTTTCATTGCCAAGGGGAGGGCCGTCCATAGGCTTTTCATGCCAAGGATTGTGCCATTGCTCCAAGCTCATCTAATTAAGATGAGAACTGAGGAACGGGGGTGAATGTGTCAAAGAATTTTGCTGATCATGAATGGCGTTATCACAGACACAAGTGCGGAGCTGGATGGAGTCAAGTGGGCAAACAAAAGTATAATTCTTGGAGCGTAAACTGGAACTAAAATTTGACCGATGGTGCAAGGTAGACCTGCATGGCAAAACGAGGGAGATAGATTGGAGGAAAGGCATCCAGACGACGACACTTGGCACGTCCTAAGAGGAGCTGGGGTCACTTGGCGGTTTGAAGATAGCTCATCCATATCGTTATCAACGTACGGGGGCCGTAAGATGTTGGTGCATCAAAAGCTTCGGAGGGAAAGTGGGAAGTGGTGGTGTCACTGAGATCACTGAGAGGCTTGGCGCAGGTGGGGCCGTGGACTTTGGATTCTAGCAAGTCAATACAGAGCGAGTATGGATAGAGGTTCATCTTTCTTGCATCTCGGGGTCTGGGCTCGAAGACGTGGGAGAGCCGATATGATCCTCAATCAGCACGGAAACTCGGAGTGACATCTGTCCGAGGTGTGATGGGTTATGGCCAGGTTCTTTGAAGGAAACGCTTAGCATGTAGACGCACTTTTCGGAGTCTTGGCTTGAACTTTTGGAATGTGGTGCGCTCACGAGCATCAGTCTCGAGGCATGTTCAGGTGACATCTCAGATCAATGGAGAGCCCTATAGCCAACGCTTGTGTATGGTGAGTAGATAAACTTGTGATCGCATGTTTTACGTTCAATTTACTGGAGATCGTCGACGATAGATTTTAGGTGTGGACGAGTGAAGGTGGGTAGTGAAGTCACAACTTCCACGGCCGATTATATCCGGACAGCTCGCGGTGCGTGACATTTGTGACGCGACGCGTGATGTGACGGAGTGTGTTGAATGTGTGGAACCTTCTCCACGACAACCCAACGTTCCTCCACATTTATATCCGTTTCTCAGGGCATAAAGGCCTTCAGGATCTTTTAAAGTCGATCTTTTGGAACCGTCGGACACGGTGGCGGGTTGTAATTTTTACTGGTACTTTCAATCAACTCTTGTCGTGGTTTTTTCTGACTTGGAGGCCCCGTTGCGATGGATGATGCGTTCAGAGCAACTAAAAACCTGAAAGAGAGTTTGGAAGCACGCCAGAATTAACTCCAGGCTCCTTGGAGTCACATTTAGCCGGATGTTGACTGGGGGGTGAGTCGTGTCTTATAATTGTATATCTGAAGCTTAGCAGCTTCTTAGCAGACGAACTCCTTTCACCGATGAAGATGACAAATATCTGGTCAAGTACATCGCAACATACTCCCCTGGAATTGCAGGGCGATGTGGCAACAAGCTATACCAGGATTTGGTTGAAGATGTGAGTGGGGCAGATATGTAAATACCGGCACCATCTCACGGGCTAATCTAGGTGAATAAACAGTGGTCGTGGAGCAAACGGCATACTTGGCAATCATGGCGTGAACGATATAAGAAAAACCAGGATCGGTTTAACCACCGTATTCGGCTGTATCAGAAAAAGAAGAACTTGCCACAGGAACACCATACGGTCTCGCGGTCATGCAAGCCAAAAACGGGACCAATGACCCCCGCCGCCGAAGAGGCAGACGACAATGAGGAAGTTCGTCAACGCAAGCGCAAGCGTGTCTCAGAGGCAGGGAACGGGCTAGACAAGCGGCCAAAGCACGATCAGGCGCCCTCTGTGACTCGTCCCGTCCAGAAACGTGCCAATGCTCAAGCTGGCGCAGTCGCAGGTCCTTCCAAGCATAGACAATCTGCCCTTTCTTCTGGTCAAGCACCGTCGTCCAAAACTGGAATCACCATAAATCAGGCGGCCAAGCGGGCTCCCAATTCTGGTCCCGCTCCTGCGGATGATACCAATACTGAAGAAGAGGACGAAGTTGCGCCTGTTCATTCTGACGATTATTGCGGTGAGATTTTTGCCGATCAGGAGCCCGATGACGACGAATCTGTGGTTAATGCGATGTTGACGGATGGCATGGATGAGGAGATCCATCATCTGTAAGTCCGTTTGCTGCTCGATCCAATTATCAATTTATATGTGTCACAGGCCTGAGCCGCCTAATAGTCCGCACGAAGACCATGAGCTCGTCTACCCCGACTTGAAGACTTTGCCATCTCCCAATCTGACGACCAGAGAACTTTATCTTCCTGGACAACATGATTCCGCGCATTCAAGGCCACCTTCACCTGCGGAAGTTCCCATAAAGAGCAAACGACGACCTTTCTTGATCCATCCCTCTCAAGAGCCCACTCCTCCAGTCTCGGGCGCGGACGACTCCACACTGACCATAGACGCCCCTGCATCTGCTAAGAAGCCAGTTATACGACCTCTATTGCTGAAGGATCCATTGATCACAAATCCCACCAACAAAAACCAATCCAAATCAATTAAACTTCGTCGACAGAACATTGATGATGACCCTTTTGAAACACCACCACTCACCCCTATTCGTTCTCAACCTGCTGCTAAACCAAAGCGACCACCCATCTTGGTTCAGGGCGGTTTCAGAACAGCTTTTAACTCGAGGCCTACTGGTGCCGGTTCCGACTCTGACAGTGCCGTGGAGATTGTTGAGACAAAGAAGACATGGCCGCCTCAACGGAATAAGGGAGTTACTTCCCCCTTGAAGACGCTAGTCAAACCCAAGAACGATACAGGTCCGGTGCAGAGGGTGGATAAAGGAAAGGGCAATGGCCCGAAGATAGCAGCTGCCCCATTGACCAGCGCAAAGCCGACCAACCGGCTCAAGGGTACAGAGGCGGTCGTTGATCGCCTGGTCGAGGGCGGTGTAGATGAGAGTCACGCCATGGCTGTGGACGATGAGCAAGCCGACGGTCCTGCTTTACTTGATAAGGGTGTTGAGGGCAAGACTTGTTTTTCTCCCATTCAGCTCGCTGCAAATGGCCAGTCGAACAAACGCAATGGCAAGAGTCGAACAGAAATTGAGTCAGAGGAGTGTCCAAGCAAAGTGACGAAGGTCAACGTTACGGTCAATGCAGAACAGGGTCAGACCTCAATGGTACCCGACCCGCCACCTAGACGTCGGCAGCCCGTTCAAGTCAATGCTGTTGCAACTTCTTCCAAAGTGACACTTGCGTACTTGCCGAAGAATTCATCTCCCCAGTTGCCGTATGATTCAGCCTCTATGAGCGTTGAATCGCTTTCTCCAAAGCCCGTGCAGCAGCGACTTGTGCAAAGTTCTGTTTCTCCACCTTCGATGGCACAGATTTCAAGCGTGCAAAAGATGAAGAACTATCAACCTCTCATCTCCCATGAAGCAGGTTTAGGAACTTCTTCCACCGGTTCAACCATCCCTCAATCCCGACCTCTAGTACTCTCCAGGACTTTCTCAGCAGGCATTCCTTCTACGCCTGACAAGGCCAACTCTGTCACGCTCGTCGAGAAGGTGGAGCCGGAGAGAATGCCTTTCGAAGACGAGATGCCCTTGCCCGCTTTCACCAGCACCCCACTCAACAATGCCAAGTCTCACAAGGTCGATTTACGAAGGATGGCTGCTAGGCCGTCTCTCGTACATCGTCCACACCACAAGCCATCTGAGAAACGTTCTCCTCGTATGGATCTGCGCGAAGTGGCTCTTCGTCGTCGTACTAGCCTCTTCCAGTCAGCGTCAAGTCGCGCATCCTCTCGCTCTCCCACACCTTCGAACATGTCCCGACGTCAATCGCGCCGCTCTGTTTCTATTGCGGAATCATTACCCCCTGAAGAGCTTGAAGTCGTATTCGAATTCGGTGTGAGAGGAGCCTTGGAGAAGATGGCAGCGGATTTAGGGTTTGCGTATAAGCCAGTCCGGCTCATCTTTGAGCAAACGAAGTCCTTCAGTAAGACTTTGGTTGTGTTGCATCGTATCATGGAAGCGGGTAACAAAGTCGGGAATGAGACGTTGGCAGAACTAGCTTTGGAGGAAGATGATGAGGAGGAAGAGGCTAACCAGTCCCACATCCTAGACGGTCTTTCTGTTGACACTCACCACAAGCCTGAAGCGAAACGACCCAGCTTGCATGTCAAACCTGACCTTGACGATGATCAAATTTCGGAGTATTCACCTCCTACAAAATCTCGTGCAGGACACTTCTCTAGGCTTGTGAAACAGGGACGAGAGGATGAAGCTCTTAGCAGAGAACGGCGACGTAGTGGGCCTCTTCTCCGCAATTCGTTGCCCCCGACGCAACCTCCTACACCATCTCCCCCACGTACCCTGCACCCAAAGGCCCAGCCCGGCGATCTCACATCAGATACCGGAAAATTGAGCAAAGAAGAGATGCACGACCTCTTTGGCGGACCATTGTCTCAATCGACAGTGGAGGATAGCCAAAGCCAAATTCAGCCTGAACCTAATGTTCAGGAACTCAAAGCTGAGTTCAAACGACTCGCCACGATCGTCAAGGCCCATGATACCACTGCTCTTGAGGAGCTTGAGCAGAAGCTGGATCCAGACGTACTGAGGGCCTGGACCATTGAATTGATTCTTGAACAGACTGCGCTTCCATTAAAATCTTCGCAGTAAAACCTCCCCATTCTGTAACTTTTTAACTTATACTTGCCTTTCGCAACCCCTTTCATGCCTTTTTATGTCAACAGACGACCTTTACCCGTAACAAAATCGCTTCGTTAATTCGACTCTTCAACAAGTTTTGTCTCAGCGGGAATCCTTAATAGTAAACTGTAGTGAAAATTAATAGACATCGATACCTCCTGCTGGCTTAAGTTCGAAGGAAGCTCAGTCCACCATTGTTGGCTATAGCGACATCAAGTTGTAAAGCAACCGACGTCGAAAGCGACATTCAAAACCTGCCGAGCATTGAGCATTGAGCGCTCACAGTTGGCCAACTGAGTCCACCCCGCAGATAGGGGTCTTCGACTTGACTGTTATTGGTATCGAGCCTTCAGCCTTGAAGAACATCATGGGCCTCCCACATCATTAACAAAGCGTCAAAGAATAATTCGATTGATGTAACGGAATACAAGCGAGTTAGATGGAAGACAGTGAATTAGCGGTGGATATCGACCCCGTAATACAGACTACGAAAATAATTGTTCGTTAGTAGATAATCAGACAAGAAACCAACAATGAATTAAAACAGTCACCTCTTGATATTTCTCATAGGAAGCAAGCACTTGTGAAGTCTTTCTTCTCGAATCAATCGGCAATCTTCTGCATGGCGTCGTTGCTACCACTGGGAACCTTGATATGCTTCTTCAACCCCTTGTAGTGAGTGTACTTGAAGTACGAGAACGACACTGCAGTTCTTCGGAGCAGAAGAGACATTCCTAAAACCAAGCCTGCCGCTCGGAGTGGAACCAGTTTATGTACACGGCCCTGCCCCCACCATTCCAGAACTTAGTACCGGGACCAAACACATTGAATATAAAGTGGAGCAGGGCGCTCCACCTGAGTAACCTTGTCTCTGCCTTCTACCAAGGAGGTCTTCGAAAAGGACTGAGTAGCCAAAGCCGGCGGGAATGCCACCGCAACAGAGTCCGCCGTTGTCGGTACACCCGAACGCAGAGCAGGTCGTAGACGAGAAAGCCTCGTAATTGATGGCGAGAGTGAATAGAGGGAGGGTAGCGAGGGCTGTGACGAATTTGAACTGCATGTTGGCCTGGGATAAACGATGACGTGATTGTGTGGAGGTGGTGGGCGATGGAATGGAGCTATTTGACTGTTTTGTTGGGCAGGAAGTGCCAGATTTTTATACTGCTTCGGAAAGGGCTCTATTCCGTCGAGGCTTCCTAGACCCTATTCAAGCCGCCGTACTGACCTTGAGAAATAGTTCATTTTCATGCCGGGATATAAATTGCGTATAGTGAGTTTGCGGCCAGGCCGACGTTGGATAGAAATCAATGTTAAAATGACGCACTCTAGAAATTCTTTCCTCATCCGCGTATCCGAGAAATGGGTATTGAAGAACGACGTACTTTGTGAATAACAAGCACTTATCCAATTTGTCGTGAAATTCGAAGCTCCGATATGAAGCTTACAGAGAGAGGGCCTACAGGCTACAGGCAGCGGACTCTGTACGATTGCAAGGTTTTTCTTGAACCTGTTTGAACTTCCAATTCGAATCTTAGACAATGTCCCAAAATTCCAGACTCGTCCCTTTGAACAAGACGAGTCGAGGAAATTGATTTGAGCGATGATATTGGACAAAAGTCTGGTTAACAAAAATACGATTGTGCGGGTCGCAGAACACAGAAATCAGGAATGCTTACAACAATTGCATTACTTGTAGATTCAAAACGACCTGGTGGATGGCAATCTTTTGCAAGCGATCCAGGTCACGTGGCTTCTCAAACAATCAAGACACGCGACGCGTTTTCCTTGCTCGTTCTGCCATAAACTCAATATTTTTCTGACATGGCCTTCTAATCGTCCGACTTGCAGAGAGGGAGGTATGCTTTTCCCACCACCTAACTGAATTGATCCAAGAGATTTCCTCTCTCGGTATTATCAGATGATTCAGACGACAAACACCGGTCCTATTAGCCCTGGCATGTATACATAGTGGCGGAGCTTTCCCATGATTCCCTGTCCACTGCAGACGCCTTTCTAACTCGAATTCAACCATGTCTCTCCCTGATGGCATCTATCGTATCTACCCTTGGGGGTCCCACGAACATGAAGGTCAGATTTTAACCCTCAAGGGTGACGACGTCACCCTCCTTCCTCCTGGTGGGGCGCCTGAAAATCAGGAGGTAACTGTAGCTTTTTGATAAGCCCGTGGTCTACCACTAACCATTGCAATGTTTACTTACAGTGGCGAGTCGAGACCCTAAAAGACGGCAATGTCGCCATCCAGATTCCCGCCAACATCTTTCCTTCCCGTTCCCTTTCTTATGAAGGGGAGGCAGAGGAGGGCAAGAGGATCGTATCTGGGCGCTTTTCCGACTTTCCGACTAATGAATGGCGCATTGAACGGTCACCGCTCAACCCATTGCCTGTACCTTACTTGTCAGTTCGCCACCCCGATATTTCGCTTCACTCATCGTTAACCTTTTCGTTCACGAACTGAACTGGCAGTATTCGAGTCCCTGACAAAGATCTCATCGTTGTTATTTCCCCCTCCGATATTTTCCCGCCCCAGGTATGCGATTCTAATTCAACCTTAACTTCTTGGTCTGATCTTTCTGTAGCTCATACTTGGGGCTCTTAACCTCAGTTTGCAGAACGCTTGGGCGTTTCAACTCGTCCGTCAGAAGTAAAGCTGAATGTTTTGACTTGTAATAAATTGCAAATATTCATGAATACTGTTTGGCATGTACAGATACCTATGATGAACCTTTTTGTACCACATTGAATTGAACCCAATGTTCCAACACCGTCCAGGGTAATGATCATTTTGACGACTGTCTGTGGACAAAACTCACTGAAATCACTGGCCATACTTACAGTTTTCAAGATAGTATCACTATCACAAGCCTAGATAATTCCGGGCCACATACATATCGCAGCAGACCCCATCCTTCCCCCACACAAGTAATTATCCTATATACATATTTTGTTGTGGTAGTTATCCTCCGTCGTACCGTGATAACGTCTTAACGAACAACATGAGATTCCACACCATGGATAGAAGTTCCACTCTACAGAAAGAAACACCCATCAGAGCCGAAAAGCGATGAAACGTAGACATTCGTACCTTCTTCTGACACCGGTTCGTGATCTTGTTACACCCCCACAATTTGATCTCCTTAACCTTCATACAGCCACCCTTCCGCACTCCGCGCACATCCTCGCCCTCAAACCAGGCCTTCATGATGAAATCGTCCATCTCCCTGCACCAACTGACATCTATCTTCCTCAACTCAACTCCCCTCCTTCCAATGGCCCTCAACGCGTCTTCTCCAACTTCCTTCCACCCGTTGATGTTCAGTTCCTCGAGCCTCTTTCCAGAATGCTTCATGATAGCTTCAAGTGCAGCACTCCCCAGCTCATGGTTCCTCGCAAGTTCGAGAAGGCGCATCGGGGGGCGACCGTTCCACTCACCAAAGAAGTCCGCAACCCCTTTGTCCGTGAGCTCCGGGAGATGCGAGAGCAGCAGCGAATCCAAATGTTGCGTGTATTCCGCCAGCCCATCAGTGAGAAACCTATCCGTGATAAGCCTGTGTTTCGACACATTCAAATACGTGAGCTCGGCGCCAAAAACGCTGAGCATCCCAATTAACGTGTCATCGCTGCACGAATCAGTGGGATCGGAGATGTCTAGATAGGTCAGTCCAACCCCGAGTTCCATGATCTCCTCTATAAATTCATCTGACATCTTGCCGACTTCCTTGAGCCTGAGCTCTTTGAGGCCAGGGCAGTGCTGGACAAGACTTTGGGCGCACGCCACGTCGAATCGCGGGCTTTGGGTGATGAGGAAGCCTTCTAGAATGGGGTGGGCTTTGAAGAACGTTTGCCAGGCCTCTGAACGGACTAGGAAGGGACCAAGGAGTTCAATGCGGGTGAGGGCAGGGAGGGAGGTGGAGAAGACTTTAAACGCTGCGTTATCGAGGAGGCCGCAAAAGTCGAGGCGGAGGGATGTTAAGTTTGCATTAAGGTACGCAAGGGACTCGAGGGCGGGCGAGGGAAGGTCTGTTATACGCTTAGTTAGCTCGGCAATGTCGGAGGGCAGATGCAGCACGTACTGGTGGCATCAAACAGGGTCAGTGATAAATTGGACGCGTTGTAGAAAAGCTTTGCGTTTTCAGGAGTCCTGAGAGTCGTAAAAAAAGGATACCAAAAAAGAAAACAGGCGAGAAAACACACAATCTTCGATTTTTAGAAAGCGCTTTCGAAATAGCTTCCATATTCATTGTGCCGATATCACCCAGAGCCTCAATATCGTCGATGTGCGTCGTGACGAGCTAAGGCAACAAACAGTCAGCATAGGAGGCGACGGATGGAAATAACCAAACCAACGTCGATACACAAAGACACCAACGAGGGGAACCGGCTTTCAACAAAGTGAGTAATAGTCCTCTTATCAGCGGGTACTTTGCGTTTCTTCGGAGAAGCAGATTTTTTGAATGGGTCATTCCCTGATGCTTTGGCACATGTATGACAGAGGTACCCTGGTCCCGGGTTCGCAGCCATAGTATATTTGGTCTAACATTGAATGAGCATCCTCGCACACACAAGTGTCGGAAATCCGGACATACCACAGTGAACTGTTTCTCGCACACCGCGCATTCCTCGAAACTCCCCACAGGGGGCTTCGACGACGAGCTGCCGTTGTTCGTCCATAAAGACTTTGAGAGTGCCGTATAAGCGTCGTCATCCTCATTATAGTCCTCGTCATCGCTGCCTTTCTTTTTCTTCTTTGCTTTTTCTTTCTGTTTTGCCTCCGCGGGCTTGGTCAATTTCCGCTTTTTGGCCAGCGACTCTTCCTCCTCCTCTTCACCCTCGGGGTCATCTAGATCGTCAGAATTGTACCCAGAAGCCTGGTGCCAGCACACATCAGGATAGCTGGCAACGCTGACGTGTCCACTCACCCTCGCCGGCCTGCGCCTCCGAGAGCCCCTGCTTGTGCTGGCCGCAGGGGCGGTACTAGGGCCTGCAACTGGTTGACCGTCATTGTCATCCTGGTTCTGGTTCTGAGGGGGCCGCGTCGCTACCCTTCGCGCGATGGTCGTTGCTGTTATGCCAGAATCCTACCTAATAATAAGTGATGTTTCTGAAACGTTGTGACTAAGAGTGCATACCTTCAAGAATTCCGTCAGCGCTGAGGTAGGCCCCCGAATGTTATTCCTGGTCATTGTCTTTTGGAATTCGATGAAAATTTAGGGTGGGAGATGAGAACAAAGGGAGTTTGCCAATGAGTCACGTTTGAAAGGGTGAGAAAAAGTAAATGACCGTGTCCCGAATTCCGACTTGACATATGCCGATGAGAGGTAAAAATGTTATCTATGACCAGAATATGTATCGGAAAACAGGCTTGTTGCTTTACTGGGTTCTAATTGTACTCGTACATCCAAGTTTTGCTACTTCATACAGTTGCCGATAGGGCTGGTTTGATCAAGGTTTGATAGATAGGGATAGGGGTAGTACTAAACGCTACAATGAAAATAAAGAAGCTTTCAGCGATTATAAAGAAGCCATCAAGGTTGGGGGACCCACACGCTGTTTTACATAAGTCCCGGGCGTGCCGTAGTGGTTGAGACCGACGAGCACGATTTTCATGGCCTGGACCTTACTCAAGTCGCAGTAGATTTGAGAACCAGGAAAAACCTAGACGGAAAGCTGCATAAAGGGTGTTCAGCACATCACCCAGAGAATGAGACGCGTTGTGGAGTGACAAACGTTGATAGACGAATTCCGTAAGATTAACAAGGTGTGGTGGATCGGGTTTCCGCTGCTCATCTGATATCATCTGTCGGCCACTGACCAAAAAAAACTTCAGTAAGATACTGGAATTGGCAAGGAGGTCGTCCATGGAAGTTGATTGACGGTTCAACTTGGCATGATGAAGTAGGGTCCGAGGGCGCAGACATCGATCTAAAGATAGGGAAGAGATCTCGGAAGGCTTGAAGGTTAAATCTGGCTTCCCAGAAAAACCTCCGACGCTCGTCGATCGAACGGGGAAGAGCAATAGATGTGACCCCGGGGAGCGTTGTTCAAAGGAACGTCGAAGTTCACGCTCTCTCGTCAAAGAGCTGTTGTCAAGTGAAATCGCCATTCAAATTCCGCCAGCGTCGGACATTCAAGTCATTTTGTTCAATGGTGATATTATAGAATAATAGCATAGAAGTCAATGCAAGGAACGGTGTGACTATGTAAGTCGCACAATAGACAAAGGAGTGACGAGGAGAGGTTGAAATGAAAAACCCAACAATCCAGTTTCCAGCCGAGATTATTCGTCGAACATAATGGCATCGTGAAGAAATTACGGGAAAGCATGAAAGGCAGTTATTCAGCGAGAGCGCGCCGAATAATAGCAAAAGGAGCGGCAAGAGCGGGCACCCATACATCTGTCTCGGGATAATAATTGAGACCCATAAGAAGGACACCGTTGATATCGATCTTGCCAAGGTCGACGCATGTCGACGAGCCCGGAAAGATGGGTGCAATGAGCTGGGAAAATGACGCATGAGAATCAGTGCGCGTAGAGAATAAGCAGCGTACCTTCGGTGTAACCTTCAAAAGAGCATAGATCTCTTCATGTACCGTATACGCGACGCCCCGAGCGAGAGCGGCCGTCCTCATATACATGTTCTTTTTGTGTGGATTTGAATTGAATGTCCCGATATCGACCACACGTGTGTGTGTTAGATGACGGGGTTGTTCTTGAATTTGACCAGGAGGCAGTGGCCACTTATTAAATGAACGCGTTAGGTTGAGGTCCTACACAGAAAACACAATACCTACGTCAAAGAGAAGCCGGATTGTTGTCTGGTAGGGTTTAATGGTAATTGCGCGCGACATTGGACTGTCGACAAAGTCTACCCCCATGATGTCCGCTGCACGGACACGCCAGAGTGATAGCCCTTTGGTGTTACCACGAGTGAAGACAACACGCCGATGAAGAGGGTAGGCCGCATACTCCGGCGAGCGAGGAAAGTAAAAGATCTCCGAGTCATTTGGTAAGTCCAAGCTGCTGTTGATAACAGGAGGAACGCTGGTAGCCAGAGAATGCTCTGCATCGCGCCGTCGAGCCAACGCATCGTTTGACCGGTTACCCTCTTCGTTGGGCGGAGAAGGATGGCCCTGGGCACCCACTGACCCTTGGTCGGGACGGCGCATAGAGAAAAAGGGATACTCCCAGTCAACTTCCTGACATATAATAACCCCTGAATATTCGGCGGAGAAATTTCCAGAGCGGTTGGAACGAGTAGACATAGCTGGTGGATAGCGAGAGAATAATGTACAACGATTTGAGGGTGCTTTCGATTCACCCTCAAATTCGGAGACTTTATAGAGGGGCATGGCCAAGGAAAGGTGGACAAGTTCGCCTGGGGTTGAGGCGCCAGAGGACAAGGTGCGTAGTTGGCAAAAGTCAAGGCAGAGCGGCCCCCCAGAAGTCAAGGCGCCGCAAGACGAAGCGACAACTTCAAGCGAAACGAGATCATTGGCACTGATAAAGATACATGGTCGAGGAGAAGTGAATCAGGTTTCCCCGAAGTCAAAGCGCCAGTGGTTAAGGTGGCTTAGTTGGCAAAAATCGAGGCGGAGTGGCGCCACAGACCAGAAGTCAAGGCGTCCGAGACAGACAAAGCGACGACATGCGAAAAACGAGATCATTAACACGGTGGCTCTGGGCCAAACAAACGTAGAAAAGGTGACCTGCCGTTCGAAAGGCCTTGAAACATTTTGGTTCCTGGATTTCTTGATGGAGTGCAAGGGAGAGAAGGTCAAACAAGAGGCTGTCGACGTTTGATGCCTTTGATGATCGCTGTATGCCTCTATTTGTACACCAGCAAGTTCGATTCTTGTAAGCCAAGTACAGCTAGCTGCTAAACATATAGACGATAGTAAAAATTAAAAACATTGGAGCCAATGTCGAAGCCCCAAGAATATTAAATTGAAGTGTCCCGAGACAAAGGTCAGATCATCATAGATATCCATCGAGTTGGTATTACATTCGGAAGCCATTGTTTTAAAAAAGCAAGTTAGTTATAAGGATACGTAGCAGAGAGTGATTGAGAAAAATATTCTTTCAACCTGTTGTCACCACTTCGATGGCCGATCCATACAGATGACCGGAACCCACACTTCGCCAAAACAATTAAGCCCCGCAAGTCGAACTCTGCGAGGTCGAACGAGCTCCAGCCTCCAGGGATCGGAATTAACTAAAATCGATGTCGGTTTCTAAAGGCAGTAGACTTCGTCAGAAATAAAGAATTGGAAAATTGCAGTGAATCGTACCGAGTACGCCTTTCCCACCTCCCACTCCTGGGAACAACCCGCATTTTCCTGCCAGTTAACCCAAGTGCCCCATAAAACGTTTGCAACGGCAATGGCGAGTTCTCCGCGAGTGAGGGACCTTCCGCCGCGATGATATTTTGGAATTGCCTCCCAGAAAGGATCGACGTGTGGGATCTATAAGATAGACCAGGATGAGTTGTACACCCAGCAATGTTAAACGCTCAAAATTTACATCATAGAGAATTGTCAGATACGCTTTTCTTTCTTCTTTCGTAGGAGGTGGGAGAAACAATGGGTCGTTGTGATGGGCGATGAGTCCATTCGACTCCTTGTCGAACACGAGACAACGAATTGCCGGAGGGAAGATCCCCTCAAGCTTTGTGAACGTGATACTGGGAGCTTTCATGGGGCCGGTAATTTTGGGGTTGCGAGGCGGAAACATGATCATCATCTCTTTCTCGGGCAACCCCGTGAACTTGTCAAGCTTCTGTGGCTTCCACGTACAAATATCCCCAGGAGACTTCGTGGTCCATTGATTGGGCCGAGTACATTCTGGGTTCAAGTTCTGAGGTAACATCGGAGCCATGACACCGTTTGAGGTGCTGCCAAAGAAGTCGTAAAAACTGTCGTTGGACCAACTCATGTGATCGTTGGGCGTAGGTAGCTGGGCCTGGTGCGTGCGCTCCCGAAGCTTCTTACCCGACCCCGAGGCCTGGTGCAGGGGAGTCCGGTTAACCATAGCGCGCGACTTCTGCTTATCTTTGGGGGTCGAAAATCCCGGCTGAGTAGGGGCGGGTGGAGGAGGGGCGGTGAAGCTGTAGTTATTGCTTTGGGAATTTTCATAACCAGGAAATTCTGACATGGTGGGGGTGGGTGGAGGGGTTGTGAAGCCGAAGTTGTTGAAGGGGTCAGGTCCCAACGACATGGGAGCGGCGCCGTATGCGCTGACTGACCAGTCCATAGGACCGTAGATTTCGGGATCTGGAAAGACGAAGTTGTGTGAAGACATGCGGGAAGAGAGGGTGGTTAAGGGCGAGTGAACAGTCAGGATAGTAAAGTCATTGACGTGTTCATGCTCTTAAGTGTTTTTGGTGGCTTCATATTTTCCTTATCCAGGGGACAATGCTGGGATCCACGAGTGGTGTGGCCGGCGATCACTCTTTTTGTAGCCGTGAACTCTGAGCGGTTTTATCCACAAACACGACGCACGAAATGCCAGAAATGGCTCGAAGTCGGGAAACCCAGAGCCCAAGGGAGGAAAGATCGGCTGGAAACTTTTTCCTTGAGTGGCATCTTCGAGCCTCTTTAGTCTTGAGAAAACACTAAAGTCATATGAGCCAGTCGCATGGGCCGCTTGCCAAGTAAGCCCACTTCTTTCCTTTCGTCGTTGCTTTGACATCGCAAGAGGGTCCAGCGGGAATACGGAATATTCGGTGGACGTGATGCGCTATATTGGTGACTTGTGAAAAACGTGGTTTAGGTCAAGGTGGGTATCGGGATTTTTTAATAAGACCTAGGGTCGATTTTTTTGGTAACGAGCGCTGGAGATGTTCATTGGGACTTACTTCTGCAACATTTGCAGCGGCGTTGTCGTAGTGCCCCGTTAGTCCGTAGGATTGGTCAACGAAACCTGGCACCGTGTTATTTCTACAACATGTACATCTGACTTGAAAGATGTTTCTTGGAACTTTCCCGATGATGTTTTCCCCGAATTTTCCCCACATTGTGAAGCAAAACGTTGGCAAGAGAGATATTCGTTGACGTAAAGTTGGGAAGACCGCCAGCATCTGGTACCAAACCAAATACATAAGTGATGGTTATCCTCCAAGCAATTGCGTTTTCAATGTCATGTCACGTTACCTACTTTAGTGACGTCACGCGTCCCATTTCTCGCCTTGCCCACCATAATCCTCAACAGCAAATCCGCCACGCTATCCGCTTCAAAGTCTTCCCGACTGCCGCAGATGGTCAAGAGGCCGCCGTTAGAAAGTACCTCATGTACAACGCGGGCTTCGATCATGGGGAAGGTTGATGAAAAGGTTTATTTTGCTTCTCGTGGTAATCGGTGGGTTGTGTGTTTGTCTGTAACCAAGATTGTTATTGTCGAAGCTTGGGCTTACAAGGGGGTTGGTTATGCGTATTGCAGCATTTCACTTGGGCACGTCTTCGACTCATCATGACAATTTTGCGATGTAAATAATACAGGTAAGTAGCGGGTCAACATTATATTGCTCGAAAGTTGCCAATCTTTCATTGGCAACTTTCGAGCAGTAAGTACTCTATCCGACAATATTCTCAAACAGCTTAACGGAGACTAAGCGGCTCCCCGAACAGCCCAAAACCCCATCTCAACATTTTGACCACTTCCATGTCCCTTCCTCCGATACATCCCACTATACGAGACATCAAACGAGAAGAAGCCTTCAAACAGCTCCATATTCTTCCCCTTCGCGTCCACCTTGCTCCAGAGCTGCCTCATCTTGATATCCCCCGACGCGGACGAGACCCCACAATTATCTTCATCAAGCTCGAGATCTCCGGACACCCCCAGCCCCTTCACCGTCTCGCTAATGTGAACAAATTCCTTCAATTGGTTTGAAGTGAACTTGACCACCGTCTCGTTAATGTCCGTAATTTTGATGGGAAATGGCATCTCCTCCATTGGGTCGCAGAGGACGAACGACTTGAAGGTGCCTGACGCTCTAGTAAGCTCGTCTGGTAAGGTAATTTGGGCGGTGTTGTCTTTCTTGGCTTGGTATGTCAAGATTGTCTTGTAGAGCTCTTCAGGGTTCGGGGTTTTGCTTCCCGGAGGAAGGTAGACTTTGTGCAGGAATGGAAGCTTCATTCCGTACAAGTCGAATTTGCCAGTGAACTTGATCTCGGGATCTGCGGTCTTGTCGACAGCGCTCGAGGCCAAGGGCTAAAAGGAGATGAGTCAATGCTCGGGCGGATAAATTAGACTCGATGTACCTTCGAAACGACGGAAGTGACCTCGTTGACCGAGTCCGAAGGCTTGTCGGTGGTTGCTTCAAGGGCGTCGGCTTAACGAAGGACGCGTCAGGAGGCGAAATGCAGATAAAAACGCCTAATAATCACAATTTTCCTTCGGGGATGACGTTTTGGCGCGCTTGTTAGGTCCTCGACTCGGAGTCTGTGTCTCGGGCACATCCATGTCGATAACCTCCCTGGTCGGGTCAGGTTCTGGGGTCCGAGCGCGTTTCTTTCCTTTCTTCCCTTTCGCTGCGGCCTTTTTCTGAAGGTGATTGGTCAGGCTAGGACCCCCGCGTAAAAGAAAATGCTCACAGGTGGCATGCTTGGCTGTGAAGTGGTTGTAGTGAAGCTCTGTCAAGAAAAAGGTGGTAGGCGGTCTGGAAATGAGGTATGGAGGGTGGGAAAAAAAGAGAGGTGGATTGGGGAATTTTGCAAGTTGAACTTATAGGTTTCTATATAAAACGCACCGGCCACCTGTTTAAATGACGTTTGAACCCCACTGGCGATATTGGCGCGGGAAACTTTGAATTAGAGGAGCGGGTATCCCGGGCGACGGTCCACGGGTCAAAGCTACAATATTCCATGTAAATGCTTCGCTGAGTTGCCTTTTCAATGTTGTGCATATTTTACCAGATCACCAAATTTCGAAAGAGTTGGGAAAAAGTTAGAGCAGTCACTAAAAGTAAAATATGAACGAATGGTAAGTGGCGTATTTCAGAAATTCAACAGGTAGAGCTCGAAGCAAACACACCATTTTTTCATTGCCAGGCATACGAATTCAATCAAACTGGGAAGTCATGGCCCCAAACTTGAAGTCCGCACCCTCAGCCACCGCACGAGCCTTGTCTAAACACCCACAAACATCGGAGATGTAACCTTGTGATTTTGGGGAGCAAGACCATCACTGTCAACGACGACGAGCTCCCACTCATTCCTCTCTTCTTCTATCGTGCGGTGCCCCGTAAACCCAATTTTAATTTTTGAAAGATGACTAACATATCATCAGGACACAAGCGGTCTTGGGAGGGCGTAGATGATGGTTTACACAAACGACCTAGGGACAGGGAAGAGCCGAAGGACTGGAGGGACGTATATCTGAAGTCACCGGGGCGAAAACCACCGCCAGGACCAAAGGACAGCTTGGAGAGGCGCGACAGCCCTGGCCGGTATGACAGGCATGATAGTCGGAAGTTCAGCGATAGTCGTCGACGGCGGGAGCCAGAGTACCGGAGACCCACAGACCAAGGGAGGGATAGGGAGCGTCATGATAGAGACCGCGACCGTCGCAGGGAGGGACATGCTCGATCCAGGTCGCCACTGCGCAGGACCACCAGCCGCGCATATTCGCCCAAGCCCAAATATAAACCTGAAGAGGAGAGGGAGGAAGGAGAGTGAGTATCGTGAGACCATAAACCGAGTTTAGCCTTGACATATGCTAACTTGTTGCTCACAGGATATCTCCTCGTCCAAGCACATCACCCCCGCCTTCAGAAGCTAAAGACCAGCCACTTGCAAAGCCGGTACCGCCCGTGGTGCCTCCAGCAGAACTGGAACTAGATCTACCACCATCTCCACCACTCGTTGAAGACGTCCTTGCAGCTCGCCGAGCAAAACGCCTCGCTATCTTGGCCAAGTATACCGACGTTTCCAGCGTTGCCACCAGCGTCAGCCCCAGTCCAGGGCCTAGCAGTGCGGTCCAGCCGCCTACTACTTCATCCTCAATTTCTGATCGTGTATCTCAGACTCCCAGTGCCATTGATGTGATTGCTGCTCCGCCTGCGATGGCAAATGGTGCATCCAGTCAGTCTATCATTATACACGTTGTTCAGATGCTAATTTCTTTGCCCGTAGGCAAAAGGGAGTCTATATCTGCCTCACCTACTCCTCATGATTTTGAGCTAGCCAAAGATGAAGACCAAGAGGAAGAGGTTCCCCGCGAAGGCGAGGGGGCCGAGCAAGTTTCGGCCGCGGATTATGACCCTAGTCTAGATCGTAGAGAAGATGAACACAAACGATTTAAGGAGCCCATTCCAAAGAATGAGCCTACAGAAGAAGAAATAGAAGTCATTGAAGAGGAAGAGGAGGAAGAAGATGTCGACGACATGTTCGCGGCATTGACGACTGAGAAGAAGTCCAAGAAGGTCAAGAAAGTTGTTGTGCGTCAACTTCTCCCTTGTGACGCAGTTTTGACTTCAAATTTCTGCCATCTAGAAAAAATCCATTGCACCTGCGCTGATCACTACTACCCTGGATTCTGCAGCGGACCCCGAAGGCTACTATAGTGTTATTTTGGGCGAGCAGCTCGATGGCGGCCGCTATCAAGTGTTCTCCTCTCTTGGCAAAGGCATGTTCGCCAACGTCGTCCGGGCCCGGGTATTACAAGGCGAGTTAGGCGAGGTTGGCAAGGAAGTGGCCATTAAGATCATCCGATGCCAGGAATCAATGTAAGTTGACGTAGCGTTCCCCCTATCCCTCTCTCATGACTTCTTCCTAGGTACCGAGCAGGCTTGAAGGAAGTCCAGATTCTCAGCAAGTTGAAACAAGCTGACCCAGACGATAAGAAGCACATTGTGCGACTTGAGCGTACGTTTGAGCATCGGGGTCATCTTTGCCTGGTGTTTGAATCAATGAGGCTCGTCCTTCCTAGCCCATTTGTCTCTGTACCGGTCTGATCCCACCATTTAGTATGAATCTTCGCGACGTTGTCAAACGATTTGGAAAAGACATTGGCCTCAACATCCGCGCTGTCCGTGCTTATGCCCACCAGCTCTTTTTGGCCTTGAGTTTGCTCCGGAAAGCAAACATAATGCACGCTGACATAAAGCCTGATAACATCTTGGTATGCTCCTCCTCGGCCGCTTAAACTGCTGTTGACAACCCCTTTCAAGGTCAATGAAAACAAAACGGTACTCAAATTGTGTGACCTTGGGTCAGCTTCTGACGCGTCGGAGAACGATGTCACTCCTTATCTCGTCAGCCGATTCTATCGCGCTCCTGAGATCAGTTGAGTGAATTGTTTCTCAAGTGAAAGTATGTGAGCTAACCATCCATCCTCCCTGTAGTCCTCGGCGTTCCCTACGACCCCTCTCTCGACATCTGGTCGATTGGGTGCACACTCTACGAGCTCTACACGGGCAAGATCCTCTTTCCCGGTCGATCTAACAACCAGATGTTACTTCTCATGATGGAGCTCAAGGGGCGCTTCAACAGCAAAGTGATCAAAAAGGCTGCATTTGGTGACGCATACTTCGACGAAATGGGTGGGTTTGAGAGCGTCGAAAAAGACCGGATAACGGGAAATGTAAGTAGCCAATCGGGACTAAGGAGGAATGGTCAGCTGACGGGCGAATGTTAGGATGTCGTAAGGAAGGTTCACATCTCCAAGCCGACGCGGGATTTACGGGCTCGATTGATGCCGCCTGCATCGGTGAAGATGAAGGATGATGAAAATAAGATGATTGTGTCTTTCATCGACCTCCTGGATAAGTGTCTCTCGCTAGACCCCAGCAGAAGGATAACCCCTCGCGAGGCACTTGCGCACCCCTTCATTCGTGGTTAAGTCTCAAGGTGTGGCTTCGATTCGAAGAGATGGGGCTAAGATCATCTCCGCTTGCAGTTTGTCTTGTATTCGCATCATCTGCTTGATGCGACCTAACTTCTTTTCCTTTCCTCGCACATCATGCATCAAGGCTATGTATTTCTAAGCACAAGTATTCTACGCAATTCAAGTTCCGTTAACTTACACTTATTACCCTGTGGGGATATCATATCGAAATATTTTTTACCCGGGATGTATTTGAGGACGACGATAACTTCGATAAGCGAGCAAGAATGGACCGACATTGAGCCGCGTTCGCTGAAAGTTGAATTCGACTTGGACGACGCTTGGCCGGGTATCAAACAAATCAGATCTTGACACTTGTGGGACTTGGCGACCAACGAGCGATGACCGCTACAAAACGGCTCAAGGCGATTATGGTCCACCTTGCTTCCGGGATTAAAACTTCCACCCCATCTTCTGCTTTTGATTCTGCGACCGAGGAACACGCTCAGGCTGCTACTGACCGGGATATTGTTAGGAAAGATATAATGGCGTTACCGACTTTTGATGAACTACCCAAGTACAAGAACTTTACGGGGTGTGCGTGGGGTGTTTGGGGCCGTAATGACCAGCTTGGGACGGTCAACCTTTTGACGGACGAGGTTGTGCAGAGGGCTGCGACTGAGGAGATCAAGTATGTTTGGGTATTGTGTGACTTGTTATACGATGCTGATGGGTTTGTTCGAACTTTAGAACAGGGAGGTCCGTTTCGTTGAATTGGTGCGTTCCTCTGTCCTTGGAATCCAGGTGAACGCCCTGCTAACCTCCTTTGCTTGCAGGCCTATCAATTTCCCGGAGAAGGTTCATCCGGAGTACAATGCTCCTGACGTGAGGCTCACCCCTATGATTTCAGCCCATGTTCGGGAGGAAAACTCCGGAGGTGTGCGCTTTCGCCCATCTTGGTGCAGATTTACCGGTGCGGGACGACGAGATTCATATAGTCTGTCCGCTTCCCTCCATTTTTTTGGTTGTGGCCTCTGATGGGACCTCTCTGCACCTTCTTAGAACACACAAAGTGGGACGCAGTGGGATGGGATGAGGCATTTTGGTGTGCTTGAGCATAAGGTGTATTATCAAGGGTTTGTTTTGCATGTTCAGTTGGGGGTGTCAATTGGTAACAACTCGTGTTTGTAGGGTTTCAGCATCGGACGTCCCCGCTGGTCCTTTGCACCTCCCCGACCCGAATGCGATCGACCTTGTGAACGCGAACCTAGGGATCCAGAGTACGTCATTCACCTTGCTGCATTCCCCACCTCAATCCTACACTTACTTGAACATGTAAACAGACTGGGCCACGCACGGTATCTGCGGACGTGGCGTCCTTCTGGACCTTGTTCGATACTATACGAAGGGTGGCAAGCCATTACCGTACGACCCGTGGACTACGCATGGGATCAGCGTGGCTGAGCTGAAGGCTGTTGCCGAAGCGCAGGGCGTGAAATTTAGGGCTGGGGATATTATGCTCTTGAGGGTGGGGTTCATTCAGAAGTATCATCAGGTGACTGGGGAGGAAAGGGATGCGCTCCAGGGGAGGCCAGAGACTTTGTGAGTTTTCCGTTTGTGTGGCTCAAAGGGATTCGAATCTGATGTTAATACCTTTCTACTTGCTTTGTTTGATAGCGCGGGGATTGAACAAAGCGAGGATATGAAGAAGTTTTTGTGGTAACTTGCCTTTCTTTGTTCCTTTGTGAAATTCCAGCTTGCTGATGTGAACGGTTAGGAATAACCACTTTGCGGCTGTTGCTTCAGATCAGCCCGCTTTGGAGGTGCACAATTGTTACTATCAAACGGTCGTAGATGAGGATTTGACGAACCTGTAACCCAGAGCTGGCCTGCGGAAATGAACACATATCTACATCAGGTACGTGCGTATAAGTGGTGATCCGTTCTAAATGAATGATTTGGCGCTGCCGTGCTCGTCTAGACTATTTTAGGGTCAGTCCCAAACCTTGTGTAATTCAGATAATTAACAAGGAATTAACAGCTTGTGGGGTATGCCGCTCGGTTGGTCTTTTTTCCAATGAGATCTTGGAGTTATATTGTCCTTACGATCGTCTAGGTGAATTCTTCGACCTCGAGAAGTTGTCCGAAGTTTGTGCTGAAACAGGGCGTTACACATTTTTCTTTTCGTCCTGGCCCATGCATATGTACGCATTGTGTTGTGATTCCCTCTTTGTCTCTTCTGACGGCTCGCCGATAGCATCGGAGGATGCGCCAGCCCACCCAACGCGGCGGTGGGTACTACAGTTCCATTATCGGCTGTTGTCCTGATGTTTGCCACTCCTTATCCAAGGCGATGTTCTGATTTCTATCCCTCATGCATCTCTGCATGTCTTTTAACGACGTATTAAGCTCGAATGAAATGAATGGGGTGCTGGGGTGTTAACGAAGTCTTTTTTTTACCTGTACACGTAGTTGTGGTCCCTGCAAAGATTGATTTTAGCCTGGACGCGTTTCTGGTACCGCATGGACTGTGCACGTGACGTCCAAGTTGTTTCCATCACTGAGCTCGTGTTCGCTGTTCTTCATTCTTACTCCCGTCGGCGCTGGCTGGCACGATGAGCAGCAGTCGGAGAGAGTCGCGTGCATCTCTGGGCTCGAGGCAGAACGACACCCTCTTTGAGTTCGAGAACTGTACGTGTCCAAGGGTATCACACGGATCATGAGCTAACCTGTGGCACGCAGTCAAGAAGAAATTCCTCCTCGCCAACAAGCATATTACAAAGTGCGCTCTCTTCGACCGTATATGACGGTGGTTAACCCAAGTTGTAGACTTAATTCAACACTGAGCGTCCGAATCGAAGAGCTCAATGCCCAAATATCAACGTTGTACGTTGAGAACCTCAGGTTGCGTGCGTCAGAAATCGCCCTGGCAGCACAGCTCAAGCGCGAGCGGGAAAAGTCGAGAAAGGTCATGGCCGATGCAGAGGCTGCCGTACGTTTGCTTTAGTTCGGGATGCGCTTGAGGAAACTGACACCATCTCGCAGAGCCTCAACTTGTCGAAACAATTGAGTTATCTTCGTCAAACTTTCAACATAAGATTGACGCCCCCAACACCACCGACGCCTCCGTCACCACGAGCAACCAAGAGGCCACCACCACTACCACCTACATCGCCCACTACACAGGGAACACGCATCGCCCGGACTCCAAATATCCCGGGGATTTTTGAAGAAGAGGAGCCCACTTCTTCCTCATCCGACGAACACGATGGAGCAGCGAAACCTGTCTCTCCACCTCATCGTAAGTCCAAGTCCAAGCCACGCCTCTCAGCGTCCAAGCTGCCACTGCCCATTCGGGTGGCTTCGCCAACGCCACTTCCCACCCCAGCACCAACGCCAACGTCCACGAGCATACACCTGGATTTGAGTGTCGTATCCGCCAACTCGAAACGCAAGCCTGTGCGAAGACAGAGTGGCTTGTTGACTGTTAAAACGGATGCGCTGTCAGTACCACGCGCAGCTAGTCCGGCCTTTGGGTCTCCTATACGGCTGGAGGCAGGTCGAGCAGTGGAAGAGGAAGAGATGGCGGTTGACATGGATGTGATGACTGATTCTTCACCTCCGCCCGAGAAGGAGAAGAAGCGGGGGAAAGCAAGGGAGCGAGAGATAGCCGCCGAGAGTGATCGAGACGTTGTCGTTGTAGACAGCGATACCGCTCGACAGCGAGAGCGGAAGAGGGCTCGCGAGGACGACGATGTTGTGACCATCCCAGCGGAGGCCATCAAGTCCAAGCTTAAGGACGTCACTAATTCGAGGACAGCTCTGCAACCTATCGACAACAAATGTGTGTTGATTCTCATCCGATTTGATATCATCCATGTGCTTACGTTGGTATTCAGTCCTTGAACAAGCTGACTCTGACTGGGCCCAGAGCAGCAACAATCGCAAGTTCCTGGAAGAAAACGGCTCTCCACCATCTCTGCCCACTCCGCGCGCATCATCCAGCCCTACGCCGGCTTCTGAAGCGGAATCAGCGACAACTGCGGCTGGACGAGAGAAACGAACAAGAAAAAGCGTCAATTATGCCGAACCCAAACTGAACACGTACGTTTTCATTGATCTCGTTACTTTCCGGTCCTGAGCGCCTTTCTTCAAATGAACAGGAAAATGCGAAAGCCAGATCCGACTCCCGGATCCTCGGAATCCACTAGCTCAGGATCGTCGAGGACGACGGCCAAGAAAAGGTCATCGGCTGCGGCTGCGATGGCTGCGTATCGCCCAGCAGACGGCAATGATGCAGACAATGATACCGAGGCACGCTCCTCGCTCGAGTGTGCACGTCCTCCTCCTCTTCCTTCTTCTTCCAAGACAGAAGCAATGTTACCACTGCGAGGGATGAACGGGGAATACATCAACCCAGAATTATTCCCACTCCCAGCCTCGCGTCCTGGCTCCGCAGCTGCCATGTATTCCCCTGGTCCGCCTCCTCGAGGGAGCGGGAGCACGACTGCATCTTCGTCTGGCTCTTCGGCTACGAGCACGGGGATAAGTTTGAGGAGGAAGAAGCCAAAGCTGCAGATATACTTCGACAGCGATGACAACGATGGAGAGAGTGACGGTGCAGAAGCGGATGGGGAGTATGTTCCTGGTGGTGGTGCGAAGAGAGGTGGATCGTCGTGGGTGAATGTGAATGTGGAAGGGAGGAAGAAGGGTGCGACGAAGAGGAGTGCTGGTGCTGGTGCGAAGCAGGGGTATGTGCATGCTGCACATGCGCAGGAGGTGGATATGCGCAGGCATAGTATGGCTGTGTGATAACGATGCACGCAGCCTGGTGGTCTCTTGATTTCTCTTTATTCATTCATGACAAGCAACGCAACCCAAAGACAATTGGCCACTCGACCAACCAACACGAAGATTACCCCCTCATATCACTTTTTGAAAGTGTAAATACCGATTACCTATACTCACTCCACCCACATAGCAGTAGGTAGCCTGTAAACAGGTGTATGTACCCGATGTACATTATTTAGATATTGATTGTGTAGGAGGAATTTATTCATTTATCACGCATTTCACAGGTGAAACGAAAGTATACAACTCCAAAATCACAAACTAATTGTACGAAAATGATACATATATACGTATTCCTACAGCACTACGGACTACCATCCAACGACACCTCGGGTGGCTCATTACTAGGATCCCTCAACCAGCCATCATAGTCCACCTGCACGTCCTTCTCCAACAGCTTATCAACCTGGCTCACTTGCCCATCAACATCGAATTGGGAATTGTACCCCATCCACCCACCAAACTTGTGCTGCTTCCCATGATTGTCACCCTGCTGAGTCGACTGAAATGGAGGGTGAAACTCGTCGTCTGGATCGAAAGCGAACCCTCCACCAGTACCCCCTTCCTCATCGTCCTCGTCTTCTGGATCGGAATCAGATCCTGCGATGGATGATAGCGATTTCGTAGGAGAGGCTATTGCGTCCGGCTCTAGCTCGTCGTGGTGTGCACTGAGCGCGTAAGGGTCAAGCATGAATGGATTATCAAGCGGAGATGGGAACCGGCCTGCTTTTAGTGTAATCCTGCCTGTGGTTATCTGAGAGTGGCCCTGAGCATGGTTGAAATCGCTAGCGTTATTGGGAACATCAGCTTTGATCTTGAGTTGCTCCGCAGCAACTCGCATAGGCGACTTCGGTTTCCTGTTAGGTGACCCCAATTTCTTGGCTTTCCTCGAAGATGCAAGAAGCTCGGTGAGTGTGGGCAGGGGACGGCGTTTGGGTGTTGTTAGTCCTACCGCTGCTGCTGCTGGACTTGAATCAGGAGTAATATGGTTTTTAACTGAGGATATGGGGGTAGGGGTGATGGGTGCCATCGGACTGCTGGACTCTGGAGGGGTTGCGTTGGACGCAGGAATGTCAGAAGAGGGGAGCAGGGGCACAGTCCGCGCTTTTTTGGCAGGACGCCCGATAGGGGAGGTAGGTGATACAGGTCGTTTGTGGGTTTGGTTTCCATTTGGACCTATCGGAGTGCTGGGCATTACTGGGACAGATTGGGAGGTTGGTGGTTGGCCCTGGGCTTTATTTAAGAGTGGAGAGGAGGTAGGCGGAGTGATGGTCGAAGGAGGAGTCGCTGGAGGAGCGGAAGGAATGGGTGCGGGTTTCTGCCGACGTTGTTCGGGGTTTTGGTCGCGCTTTGGGGTTGATGTGATCATTTGCGATGAGGGAAAGGAGGGTGGGAGAAATGACTTGTGCTTGGTTAACTAATGGAAGATATATGGGTGAAAGGAGAAGCTTACGGTTTCTGAAATGTTTGCGATACTCTGTACAGTTCGAGTAGGCTGATTCTTAGGCGGAATAGATGCCTCCGAATCGTCTGGTTGAACAGGCTTTGAATGTGAAAGGACCTGCACATGTTGTGCATTTGCAGAGTTGCTGGGTAGCTTTGAGCTTCCTGCATCTTCCCGCAAGCTCTGCTGTTGTGCAGCACTATGATCCTCGGGTTTAGGCAATGTCCCTACACGTGGGGCAGCATTGTCGCTATCGCGAGTTCTGGGAGTGGGTTTTGGCTTGCCTGTGAGGGTCTGGGTGTTTCGCTTTACCACAGAAAACCCCAGGCCAGACCGAGCCATCAAGGGATCATGAAGCTTTGCCTGAACGGTGGCTGCCTTCAGATCCTCCTTTGGTGCAACATCGACAGGCTTATCTTGAACCGCGCCCTGGACATTTTCTACACGGGTCAAACTCTCTCGGGACATCGATATAGACTTGATAGTATCCGGAGGAGTAGGATCAACAAGATCAACGTCGACCGTCTTCTTCCAATTCTCGATCTTCCGCTTGAGCCGGTCTTCTTCAGCTCTTCGCCTTTCCCATTCCACCCACTCTAACTCAGTTCCAGCATTTATTCCAGGCTCGGACAATTCCCCGTCGGCGCGAGCCCCCATCCAGCGATAGCGCCCACCGGTAACACTCATGTGCAGGATTTGGCTGAGCGTAGCCCAATTCCCGTCTGTGGGGTTCCAGTCTGCAGCTTCTTGGGCCTCTACCACGCGCTTGCGCAGTTCCTCGACCCGGGCTTCGCTCTCTTTGTCCACCGGAGGTTCTTCGCCGTCCACAGGTGATCCGCAGCGAGAAGAGGGTACCTCCTGCACGGTATGTGCCAGTGCAATGTGAGTGCATGACAGAAAAGTCAGATAATTCGAAGTTGCTGGTTGTTTCGATGCTGAACTTGGCCCGGCTTGAGATGAACCATATAATACAGGTGTGAAAAGTGTTTTTGTAGGCCTGTAAGCCTTACTTGGGGGTTTTGAAGTCATTTAGAAAGGAGATTTGAGAGCATGCCACTGATAACAATGTGGTTGAGACGAACAAAGGTTACCAAATTGGGTCACGGGTCCACACTGACTTCGACAACTAAGCATAATGTCGAAGTTGTTCTGGAGGGCTTCGGGCCTCTTCAGGCCCCCTGTAGCTTCCCTCACTGTTCTCGGTGTTCTTGGGACCATATACCATGCCACTGGGGTCGCCCATGCGGATAATAACGGTGCATTGGAGGAAAACTCCGCCTATCTTGGAGTCTCTCAAACAACCTCGAGGCGGCGTAAACCAATTGAGCCTTTCCCTCTTGGAAAAAATAGAGATGTGATCTGGACACACCCCCAAGCTTCTGCGTTCAGTGCTACAGTCGAAGGAGACACAGGTATCGCGCGGATAGACTCGCTCGCCTTGTCCAAGTGAGTTTAAGTTCCTTGACTACACAAACGTCATTCAACACCCCCCAAGTAAAGGATGGATGGAAGATTTCGTTGCTCTGAAGTCAGTGTCGGTGTCGGGTGTCACGAAGGACGCCCTGTCAACTAATTGGTCCCTCGTCTCCCTCACAAACGGGTTCGGTGGCAGTTCAATGAGTCTCGAGCTCAGTAAAATGATCAATGACGCCGTTCTCGGCGGTCTCATATCCAACCTCCACGAATATGTAAAACCCAATAGCGAAACTGAATTCACCGACATCGAAACTTCCCCATATCCAACAGAGCCTTACGAGGAAGCTGTCAACCGGGTAATCAAGGGTTACTTCGTGGCCATAGACACCGCCTTAACAGAAGACTTCTTGAAAGAGGCATTCTCCTCGGGGAAGAAAACACCTGCTATCCGTTCACAATCCGTTGCGCTGAGCGGCTGCTCGGCACTACTCTCCCTCTACGACTCCTCCACTAAAGAGCTACGAATAGCGCTCACTGGCGATTCGCGGGCTATTCTTGGCCGCCCCCTGAAAAACAAAGACGGGTGCAAATCATATGAGGTGCACGTCCTCACCGCCGATCAGACGATCCTGCCATCAGCACCTCATGCTTCCGTCATCTCCCAAGCTAAGCTACCCCACCCCGTATCCCGCGCTTTCGGTGTCGCTTCTCTTAAATGGGGGCGTGAGATCCAGCAACGGTTGCACGAAGAATACCTTGGAGATCGTCCGTTCCTACCCACCACTACCACCACAGAGCCACCATACATCACAGCGGAGCCAGAGATCACCTCGATTTCAATCAAGCCAGGGGATTTTCTCGTCTTGGGATCCGCAGGACTTTGGAAAAGCTTGACAAACGAAGAAATCGTAGGGCTCCTGGGAGTCTGGGTCGACCGCGGGATGATAAATGCAGATACAAATGTCGTGGGAAGGTTATCCTCGCCCGAAGTTCTCAATCCCAGGGACTTACCTGTTGCTGGGAGGTCGGCCAAGGTGGTTCAGGGTGACTCAGACGACGGCACAACTATGTATCGCCGCTGGCGAACAAAGAAACAGTTTGTCTGCGTTGACCATAACGCCGCACTTCATCTCGCAAGAAACGCTCTCGGAGGCGCAAATCAAGATCTGACAGCCGCTCTGCTCAGCATGTCGCCTCCGCGGGCGGCTTGGTTTCGGTGGGTCAACTGGTAACAAAGAAATACCTGAAGCTAATTTTTGAAATATTGCGCTTGCTAGGGACAACATTAGCGCTACGATCGTATTCTTTGATGATTAGTGACCACGGTATTTGTGCATAGAGGACCACTTTCTCAACAAACTGCTGATGCCGCCAAGGTAGATGTCTACACAATATAATCTTGTCCCAGCAACTCCCATATGGCACCTCCTGCTACGAATACGACTTTCACTTCAATTCTCTCCATGGCCAGCCCTTGGCTGACCCACATACACCACAGAGGTTGCTATTTTATTTTGGGCGATGGCAATGGAGTCTTCCGGGGAACTGCACAGGGCTGGCAGCTTGAAGAGGTGTGTGGTTCAAATACTGACAATAGCACATTTTTTGTATTTTATCTTACTAGTCCATAATTTGCATCACATTGGGCCCTGCTGGTGAACCACAATATACCACAGCAAAGCCGGTGATCACCTCGATTTCAATTAAAGTGGGGGATTAACCTGTCTTGTGGTCCACAGGATCATGAATGAGCCTTTTACAATGAAGAAGCAGTTGAGCTCCTGGGGGGTCTGGGTTGAATGTGGGATAGCAAATACTGACACCAATTTGCAAAGAAAATTGTTGTTGCTGCTTGAAGTTTCCAATCCTGTGGGTTTTCTTACTGGGAGGTTGACTCTGGAGGGGTTGTGAGCAGAACTGTGGAAGTAGAACTCAACAACCAAGTTACTGGGCTTTAATGAGTTCCACTTAAATGTATGTTAGTCCTAATGAGGTGACATCCCACTTCTGTTTTAAAACAAGAGATTGATACACATTGCATGGGGATGAATGTGAAAGTGCAAGACATGCAAAACAAGGATCAAGTGCCTTGGGAAAACCCTAAAACACCTAACACTCACACTCACACACTACACCACACTATCACAATTGTGGTGCAAGAGTTTGGGACCTTTGATATTGGAAAATATCACTTGTGTTCCAAATCAAAGTCTCAATAGTTTCGTTTTATACAGATCTTTGTGTATTTAAATCACAAATGTAGTACTAAGACTTTGAAAAGGATCTGATATATTAGGTGTGATTTATAAGAGTTCAATAGAATGAAGTTTGTCTTTCTGGGACTCTGGTTTCAAATTCTAAGTCTTTTTAGCAGTTTTCTTTATTTCATGCACAACAATGACTTCAATGCAGGCTTTTATAACTCCTTGAGCTTTTATCATGCCTACAAGCTCCAAAACTAGTTTAACAAGTATGCTGCCTCATCCTTAAAGATACTGTTCTCAGTCTCCAAAGTAAGTTGACTCCCCAAACATGCTGGCTTTGTTCACACTGTACTTCTTTAATCATGAAGTAACCTCCTTATTATTGATTACAATTGCCTGCCTCCTGAGTCTCTACTTGGAGTGCAGCTAATTGGTCAATGTGGGATGATTCCTTGCATATTGACCTACTTGTGCACTCCTTAAATACAAGAATACCTTATCTATGCTTTTACATGTGTTTTTCTACAGCAAATATTCAATAACCAAGTGTCTCCTATATTTTACTAGTGTCTGGTATATATTTTGTAGTCTTTCCTTGTGGGACACTACAGATTTTATAGTTTTCCAGCTAATATTCTCATACACATCAGTATTGATGTGTATATGGAGATAACTGATGTGCTATTTTTAGCTTTCGTTGATCTCATGTATTTTCCTTCTCTCTCGGTTACTATTTTGACACATTGCATCATAGTAATGATAGGCTTGGTGATGCATTGATCGGCATGCTGATGCATTGACATCTCTGGTCAACCTCTTGCTCTCCATACCCCCCTCTGATAAGTTTCTCAACACCCTTGCATACAAAAGGACACACAATGGCTGTTTGCTACTGCTAATCCTGTGGTATTTAGAGTTCAATCACTGTAATATCTCAGATGGCACCCTGTGATTTAATTTATTCCAGGGTGACATTGCCATCAACCTTTGGCTTATGATTTTCTAAGTAGGTTTTCAATAGAAAACCTTCATTTCTTTCTTTAGAGTATGATTACCCTCTTCAATGGTTTTATCCCAAGGAATGAGGGTGCCCCATTGCAGGTGATGCAACTCAACTAAATTCTCTCTATATTTACACTTTCTTGCAGTTGTGGCTGACAACACATCACTTTTTATGCATATGTGGGAATTGCTGAACATGGCTTTCCATGGCTGTAAGCTACACACTTGGTGATATCTCTCTGATAATAGTCACTGTAAATAGCAATATTATATTTCTTTTAATCTCATGTGGCTTAGGACATGTCACAGGGTTATCTTATCATGCAGTCTCTTTTGTAGGACTTGTGATATTCTGTATTCTTGCAATTTTAATAAAAGTTGTGTTTTGACTCCATAAAATCTATTGCATTCTTCTAAACCCATGGTAATGCAATTTTATTTCCTGTGTGGGGTGTCTACTCTAGAGCACTTTTGTACCCTATTTGGTTGTGGGCAAATCTTAGACAGGCTCCAAGTATAATGTCATAACACATACTGCTGCCAGTTCCAAGGCCTTTTGTCCTATTTCACATTCAACACATGTGCATTTTTAGTCAACTGAACTGGGTATGTTCAAAGACTATTTGTATCATTGCAACTTGTATATGGTGTATTGTAGAGATATATAATCAGTAAAATCACAAAAATCATAGTTTATACAATTAAATTGATTTAATCCATATCAGAGTGACACCCCATTATGCACCAACCTTTGAGGTTGAAAATCCAGTTGGTTTGGGATCCAAAGGGATCGGAAAATTGTACCCAAAGGCAATAAATATATGTAGTCTGTCATTCTCCACCATTTTCTATAGCACCAAGGATGCATGGTACGCCATGAATTTATTGACTTCCATCACGAAAATAAACCTGACTCCATATAATGCCTATACTCAATTGTAACATGAAAAGAAATCATTAATCAAAGAATTCATCTGCATTGGTGATATAAAGTATATTTTTTGGAAGGAGCGGGGGCCACCAGTCTAAAATGGAAAGGGCGCGTGTGGCACTGGAACTCCGCCACTCCCACTTACCAAAAACCTGATTCCACACTCCTTGTATATACTCACTCCGACTTCGACGACGACAAAACCGGATACCGCCGCTGGCTGACAAAGAAACAATTCATCTGCGTGTACCGTATCGCCACAATTCACCTCACGAGAAACGTGCTTGGAGGGGCATATCAAGATCTAACGGCCACGCTGCTCAACATAACTGATAACGAAGTATTACCCAACGCTAATTTTTGCTATCGTGCCTGCCAGGGACAGCATCGGCGCTACAACGTTGTGCTTCACAGTAGAGGGCCACGTTCTCCCTGTGTATCGGTTTATCGGGTTTACTTCAGTCCACCTAAAATTACGTTACCGCTAGCGTCAACTCGGGATCGGGATGGGTTCCCATGTCGGTCGGGCAGTGATAAGTGCAAGTCTATTCATTCACCGGCGGATCACACAAAACGACGCAACGATACCGCCACCGCCAAGGTAGATGTGTGCGCAATATAATCTTATCCTAGTAGCTCCCATGCCATAATTCACGAAAATGCCACACCTTCCGCCACGCATACCACTCCCTTCTCATTGCTAGTTTTCTGTTGACTCATGCTACATAGCGGTTCAGGACTCGTGATAAATTTCGTCCTCCGGGTGATGAAGGGAGTCTCCAGAGGAACTGCATAGTTTTCTTCGTGTTTCTTCTACGCGGCTGCAATTCTCTGAGTGGGCGGCGACTTGAATTTCTTTGTTTTCGAGAAAACGCAAAGAAACCTCACCTCCAATGCCGTGAGATTAAGGAACATATCGTTCAATTGTCTGTGGAGTGTCGCGGAGTTGGATTCAATTTGTTTCTGAGAACTCACAGTGCAGATCATGTTACGCTCCTTATGTAACTGCTGTGCACATGGAATTCAAAACAAAGTAGTGAGTTGTAACATATGCACCCTGCCCCTGTGGAGGTTGCATAAGAACAAGAAAGTGTCAGATGCTGTAGCTTAAAATGGCTGCCGTCACCCCGGAAACTGGATATTAGCCCAACACACGACACCTGCCGGATCCACGCACAACTATTGGCTCAACGCAGACTGAATGGATTTGGGGTTTCCATCAAGCTATAGGTAACTGTCACATCTCCGAAAGTGAAAGAAAATTTTAGTGACCACCCTCGATTCACCAATCAATTCCGTTGCGGCCGTAAGATTATGCCGCAGCGAACATGATAGTAGCCCACGCTTGACAAGCGTTGAAAAGCCGGTGAAATTGTCGTCCTGTCTTTCCCCGTCATCGCGGCGTCTTTAAACATTGCCTTGACACACCATCAGGCCAAGATGTAAAACAAAGTCTGTGGGTAAATTTCACATTCTATTTAACCATATTTCAGGTTCCAGTATGACTCGCGCTTTTACTCACCGTTTTATTACGCAAATGACACTTTTTTCCGGGCAGGTTTGGTTGTGGGAGAGAGGAGCCCAACGTGCGCGTGACCATCGCCGTCATTAGGCGGGGAGGTGGCATCCTGTGAAAGCCGTTTTCGTTTTTTGGCCTTGTCCTTTTTAGATCGGGCACGCTGAGCTGCGAGCAGGGCCTTGGTTTCTTTCTGAGAACGTCTGATGATGAGCGCCCCTCGTGTGGCATGACACCAGGGCAATAGACAACGCACGATCTTGAGTTTCGAATTCGATAGCCGTGGTTTGTCATTGTCTATATTCCGTTGGCAAGGCTATTAAGGAGAGGCCGCGTGGATAATTAGCTTTTACACATAGCCCTAAAAGTGGTGTGACTCACCTGGGCCTGGTGATGTTTCTCAGCCTTGCCCAGTGCTTTTTGTTCCTGCACTCCCGCTATCGACACTGCCAGTTCCAAAGCCTCCTATGAAGGGCAAAGAAGGTTCAATGCCGAATGGGAGCCGGCACGGCGCTTGGACTTACGTTTTTTGCTAGGAAATGTTTGCCTTTCTTCCTTCTTGCTGGAGCCGCTTTAGACGCGAGTGGACCACCCATTTGCTTTTGTTCCATTCATGTGAACGGTTCTGTTAAGGGATCGAAGAAGGACCCGTTCACGAGATAGTGGAACTTGTAAGGAACAAAGCTTCGCTTCAATGTTTGTTCGTGTTGCAAATCTTTACCTTTTAGCTTCGTCCTTTCTTTTTAATTTTGGTCTGCTTCTTTCATCAATATTGTGCATTGATCTTCGAATACAAAAACTTCGCGCCGTCACCCGAGTTAATAGGCTAGGAGTCACTAGCCACGTCTATCTACGAACATTTTACAGGCGGGGGAAGCATTAACACAGACTCTTTTTCGCGACATCATACGCCGAGGAGGGAGCGTGTACTCTATCGCAAGCGGCAAGATACTGCCAAGTGCTATTGCAATATGCCCATTTTTGAACTGTAAGCAACAGGCATGTTAGTGATGAATATAATTGCCCAACCTCTCTCACTGACTTGTGTTCAGAAACGGTAACGAAGATCATAAACTCCCGGAAACCTGAGCATCTGTCTACTCTGACATTACTCCAATTCTAGAACGTCGTCGCAGAACACAATCAGGAACGCATTATTTTTCGTGGCTGGGCAAGATATCCCCGTTCCACGCGCCGCAAGACAGATTCCGGCATGGCAATACGAAACTAATCGAATTGGTAGAGAAGGCGGCCATATTTACTCCCCCTTTGGTATAAAAGCATCGTCTAATGTGCGCCAAGGCTCCCTTCAAAGCCACCTTGCCTTTACACTTTCATCGACGCCAACTTTGACTATGTGCCGATGGCGCCAGTTCGTATTTTCCGGGTCTTGCATGCACCTGATTTATTTCGTTCCCTCAGCATTTGCAACTTTTATCTCAAATGCGGACACAATGAAACTCAAGTAAGTGATATTCAGGTCTGTTCGAACTTGTAATCTCATTATTTTAACAGCCAGAAGAGATTGTTAGTTCGTCATGTTGGAAGTTGACTTCCCAGCCACGTCTCATCTATCGCATAAAGATCTTGTGCGACAGCGCCAACTGTAAATTCAGCCCAAGCCACCCGTCTACCTGCACCCCGCCAGATTGTACCAAAACCTGTTGGCAATAGTGCGTGTTCACTTCGGTGACTACTGCCCTTCAATTGCTCATGTACCTGAACCCGATGTTTATCTATTCATTCATTATTTATCTCTCGATCGTCAATTTGCCGACAACATCATTCCACTGTCACCCCCTAAAGTCGTCAGTTCCCAGAACAATACTGTACGTCGTCCTCCGGAGGTTAGCCGTGTGGTATAACTCATCTTTTTGAGGTTCACAGCGCCTAACATTGACAAGTTGTGCCCGAAGTGCAGCACGCGTCGTTGTTAAAAAAATCACCGGGTCTCTTTGGTTCCATACTGTTGAAGGCACATTCTATTCTTTGTACCGCCTCATCCAAAAAAAAAGTGACGAGTTTTAATTTAAAGACCCTTTTCTGAACACGTTTCTGGTATTGTCTTGGTAAATCAAACCTCCACATTAACCTCGACGGTCCTTGTCCCAAGTGCTGTAAGCCCCCTTCCCCAACTTTACTGGAAGGAAGCTTCCATATACATCAGACATTTACATGTAATTTCTAGGGTCAACGAAGCGCGATTCCCAGGTGCCGCTGAGATCAAAATTGCTATCCTTGAACCCAGATTGGAGTGATCTACCCTACCGGAAGACTACGATATAGAAGGAAACGATACAAAATCGCTATTAAGGTGCTTGAGGGAGGTTCCTAATAAGGACCTAAAGAATTGGGGTGCCCAAGACTGCGTTTTAATGAATTGTTGCTGAATTCACACGAGGTCTCTGACATAGGCGGGTGTCAGCTCAAGAGACGGACATCACCGTCGAGGTTAATTAATAGTTTGGATCTTCCCCATCTTCAAAAGGAATAGAAGCTGTCGCCGCGGAAATGACTTGTTACTACTGTGGGCGTAACATGTTGACTGTCTGAGGTCGTCCACAAACATCGATCAGAAACTCCCCAATGAGCTGAAGGTAGTCCAAAATTTTATTTGGGATGACTCCCTCCCCATTGTTTGGGCAAGAAAATATCATTCCTGGATTCGAAGTCAAGCTTGGATTTTGAATGTTCTCTGTTTGTGACAGATTCAAGTTAGGAACATCCATTTCTTCGGAGAACACCATGTCATGCGCAAGATTCTCGGAGATTCTGAGAGAAGCAGTGGTCTCTTCTACGTCAAAAAAAACCCTCCTTCTTTATCAAGTACTCGAATGGGTCACAAGAAACACGTAAAGAGGAGATAACAGGCGCCATAAAATTTCGGTAACAGGTCCTCCAATTATGACCGTTATATTGCTAACTGAAATCGTAAAGTGAAAAGACCGCGTCGCTTGGAAGAAACCGGGATAAATGAATCACTTCTATGATGAATAATTTGAATCGAAGCGCTAAAGACACACTCACGCGCTGGTGGTAAACTGTTTTTGCGACGCACCTGAATAATCGGGGTACTCATCGTTCCAGGTCCCGATGCCGTAACGGCGGTAAGTATTAGTAGAATAGGGTGAAAGGGTCCGGCCCCTTGCCCGGACCTTATCGAACTTTAAGCGTTATTGGGTGGAGAAAGTGCGTTGGATCATTCTGAATCTCTCAAAAGAGACTAATTGGGTCAAAGCATAATCGGAACACCAGACTCGGTGTAAATCAGATGTTGTTGGATTTTTTGATTTGTGAGCCATTTCGCCAGCGCTGTGGAGATAGGGAATTAAGTATTACGGGCTCAAGGCGTCTAAATCAAACGACTTACGCGATCAATGATAACGAGAGGAATTGAAATGCCATTGAAAAATAATATTTGGAGGTATATATATATAAAGAAAAATTCACCATAGCGAGCGAGCATTGGAGGGAGGGCGTTCTATTTCTGACTCTGCTTATATAAGCGGATCATAAATTCGTCACATGACTCGGAGTTGCATTCGAATATGGGGTCAAAATTGCTTCCTCAGTGCTGTGTTCTGCTGTGTTCTGCTGCGTTACGCTCTCTGAGTCCTGACGCTTACTCTTCCCCCTCTACTGCCAACAGGTTTCTGCTATCGTGGTCGAAAGTGCAGGGGTATACGACGCAATCACCCGACGTACACGATTGCAAATTGAAATCACATGTCACGCGACGCTACAGAACATGATCCTCTTCTTCAAGCCACAATTCTGGCCGACGAGAGGAGGACGAAGGGAAAGATAGAAAACACACGCATAGGTCCTCTTGAGCTTTCACGGTCTACTCGGTATGGCATCTTGGCGGGAATATGGACGGCAACTTTCGTTTCGGTAAGTGGGTGGGGTTACATCGTGGTTTAAGCTCTCATTGATTTTGTTCGAAGGCCTTGAATCGTACGTTCATTTCATCTCGTCGGGTTTGGAAGGTAACCTCTCAAAATAGAGACTCTTGTCCCCACAAGTACTTTGTTCTCTTCCGTACCTGGGTATTTTATCTCTGATTTTCAACTCCTGCAGTGATTCCCTCGATATCATCGGAATTCAAGAAGTCCAATCAAGCGAGTTGGCTAGGCACATCGTGAGCGACATTTGTTCTGATCTCCAGGCCGAACATTGAAGCATTCGCAGATATCTCTTGGCCACATGCACGTTTACTCCTCTGTACGGACGTCTATCAAATGTCTTGGGTCGAAGGGGGGCCAATCAAACTGCTCTGCTATTTTGTGGTCTCGGGGTGCTCATGTGTGGTTTGTCGACGAACATGTATATGTTAATTGCCGCAAGATTTGTGCGTTTCCTCTCTCTTTTGAAGGGGTTATCATTTGTCAAAATTGCAACCCCAAGCTCGCTGGGATGGGGGGCGGAGGCTTATTTACAACATCATCGTGAGTACTTTGTTTCTAAGACACTTCTTACCATGCTCAACAGAGGGTCAGAATCATTGTCGGTGACATGTACAGCATGCGGGTAAGCAGGTTTTAGGAAACATGGTAAGTAGTGGCTGTTCAGATCGAGACCTACTCTAGAGCCGTGGTTTGACTCAAGGCGTCCAAAGTATATTTAATGGTGTAAGTAATATTCGACCCACCCCTAGCTACTTTTCTTCATTGTTGTGTATCAGCTCGGATTAGGTTTCGGCGGTCCTCTTGGTGGCATTATCACTGACTGGTCGGTATTTTTCGCTGCATCCAAAAATTAGAATGCTAACGGGATAACATTTTCTCTAACAGGCTAGGTTGGAGATGGGCATTTTTAATCCAAATGCCTTTGTTTCTAATTTCCTACATTCTCACTTCGCACAACCTGGATTACGTTACCGAGGTAAGTTTGTTTCCTTCCACGCCTCTCAACGGTGGTCAAGTATTTTTGCAGGGTAAAGGCAAAACTGCAAAGGAAGTCCTGAAACGGATTGATTACGGTGGAAGTCTTTCTCTTCTTATGACGGTATGCTATTTTCATTCTATCCTAATGACGACATATTTCTACTCGGGAATAGGTTGGAGCACTCCTCTTATTTTTGAGTGCCAAATATAATGAGTCGCTACCTGTGAGACTTTTTTCACGTAATTGTCTCTGCTAATGTAGTCATGGTCCTGTATAGTGGTCGCACCCATATGTGGTAGCTTGTCTCGCGTCATCTGGGATATTTGCTTTCGCCTTTCTTCTATGGGAATTTTTTGTGGCGCCTGAACCCGTTTTGGCTCCACACCTCCTCAAACAAAAAATCCCGGTTCTCATTGGAATGTCGAACTTTCTCGTGGCGCTGTGCAATTTTACCGTGATGTATTACTTTCCTATGTGGTTTCAAACGGTCATGAAGACAAAGGCATCCGTCGCTGGTGTGTTCACCTCGAGATCACTGAAGTCATAAATAATCTGACGAATCGTAGGATTACATCTTCTCCCGAACAGTATTTCTATGTCCACGGGCTCCCTTTTTGCTGGAATGATGATGCATGCGACGGGAAGATACAAGACGATTAACCTGATTTTTGGAGCGTTCCCATTCTTAGGAGCGTGCCTTATATACCTCATACACAAAGATTCCGGCCCTATTCAATCATGGTTTAGCATTGTGAGTCTAGACGAAGTTTCTATGTCCTTTCTTTTGTGAAGAGCACTTTGATCAACAGATACCCCTCGGATTCGGTAACGGCGTTGTCCTTCAAACGATGCTGAGTATATTATTCAGTAATTTAATATTTGACGCATTGCTAAACCTACTTTCAAGTCGCGCTTCTCGTACACATACCTGGTAACCCACCAGTATCATTTATACTTTACAGAAACATAACATTACGCTATTCTAGAAAATCAGATGGCGGTAGGTACCGGATTTTCCCAACTCTTTCGGGGTGTTGGTAAGTCGAAGAACATTCTCATGTTATCTCCGTATTAAATCGTATCTATTGATAGGTCAAGTTGGTGGTGTTGCCATCTCTTCGGCAATTTTCCAATCAAATCTCGAGACCCAGTTGCGGAGACGGATCCATACACCTGACTCAGAGGACGTAAGTGCCAAGTGTGAGATCAATATGCCGTCGCATCTTCAATACTTTTCCCCTTAGCTTATCAGGAAAATTAGACAATCATTCCGCTTAGTGGATGCCCTACCTCCAGACCTTCAAAATATCGCGAATGACTCCTATAGAGTCAGCCTAAAATCTGTCTTTTTATTTGCCGCTATTTCGACTTTGCTCTCGTACCTCGTGCGCTTACCTGTGAGTTGTTTTGTCAGAAAAATAATGGTTAAAAGCTTACACTTTCTTTGTACTCTAGGTACCTGATAAAATTCTCGAACATACGCCAAAGCGGCCTCGACGCGCCACAGACGCCGGTGTGCCGTCTGAGGTTTCCCACTCGTCAATTTCCGTAGAAGCGAACGTAGATGACGACCAGACGAACAATAGCGAGAGAAACCCTCCACGAAGACGGCTGTCCACTTACGAACCTAACGACGCGGTGATGGACCTTGAAAGCGACATTGTGGGTGGCTGCGCCAGGCCGACCACGTAAATGGCACTCCAAGGGGTATTTTTTGGGTTTCCATCGGATCTTTCGACATATCACATACCTCCTTATACCCACATTTACATGTTGAGAATGATCTTTAGATTCCGTTGATGTCATTGTGTTTCAATTAGAATGTGACGCACCGTGGATGACATTGGCGTCTATTTCTGCAGCATCCCAGTGACTCCCAGTGATTGTTGCTTCATGTTTGAATAAGTATCTCTGCAATTCAGTTGAACTAGTCTGAGTTGCTCACTTTCCACGCCCAAGGCGCCCAGGTACCAATGGTAGACAGTTAAGCAGCTCATAACGCCATGCATTCAAATCTATTTTAATGAACTCGATCTCAGCTTGCAATCGCCCGCCATCAACGGTCTCGCTGTTAATTCTTCCCCTTTAGGTTACTGTCCCTGGGGAAAATATCCGTCAGCAAACCTCGTCGACCTGTAAACCGGAAGGCTCAGGCGGTCAAGGGTTTTTATTTCATCATTCGTTTCCGACCACTTGTGTTTTAGGACAAAATATTGACAGGTGTCACCTGGAATAATTTGGTCGTTTTCTACACACGAGATTCCGAAGTTCTCCTTAGAGCCTGCTGTCGGAGCTGGTAATGTCAAAATTCAATAGAAGATGTGGGTAAACTTAGGTGTACCACCATCCCTGCCAGGGCCATCCGTCCGATCGCTTCTTGGTCGACAAAGGTGAAGCTAAATGTCGTAAAGATACGGACTCCGCTGATCTGTAGTCGTGATAAATTTTCAAAGAGAGTACACATAGAGAAGTTTCTTACAATAGTTCAGTGATAATACAACGCCAATTTACAGCTTGATGACGATCCTTCCTGCCACCTTTCCTTCCAAATCCGAGAAAATTCTGGGAAGTAGATATCAGTACGTCATCGTCGCACCGCGACATCGGAACAGACTCACTAATTGATGTCTTCCAGTTTCTTGACTTCGCACCGACATTTAACCTTTCCGAGCGCTGCAATTTCGAGGGCTTCCGCACCATCTTGCTGGTTCCTACATAATTTGACTACGAGTGAGTGCAACGCACACCAACTTTGTCTATCTTCTCACCCGATAGCCGAGCCTACAATTGTCAAGCTGTGAAATATTTTTAAGTTGTGGTGTTCGCGTACAAGTTGATTTACTGCACCTTGGCGACTAATAGAGGGACAGGTACGTTCAACCCTGCAGGCATTCCGACAGCAACGAGTGTGCCAGTTGCGCGCCGATACATTATGGCTTGACTGAAAGGCTTTTCCTAAATCAATTACGCCGGAGTAAATATCCTTGGTGAGTAGTACGGGAAGATAGCGACGCACATCTCCTGCTGCGACAATTGCCGCCTGGGGCCCGCCATTCGTTGCGGCTTGTGTCATTGATAAGGTCTTGACTCTCCTTGAAATCAACCGCGCCTAGTTTTTTTTTTGAGAACTATTTCCTTCTTGGCCTTGCCAGTGTCTATATTGAAACTGGGGAGTTAAGTGCAATATTCGAAGAAGACTGGCGAGAACGCGCAGACCCATAGCAGCGGCATACTGAACAGCTTTAGGTCAGCTCGGTCAGTCATATCACAGGTATAGAAGAATCAATCGAGTTTACCCAAATGACCCAGCCTCCTCCCGCACCGGAAATAGCGACCCATTGGCCAATACTACATTTCGACTGCTTAAGAGCTTTGTAGACTGTCATACCCTATTTCTCTTCAATTAGGATGTAGCGAGATTGATTGGTATGTTTGAAACATACCGCGCAAAGAATAGGAGTACCAGAGGCGCCGTTCAGTGCCTCAAGAATTGCAGTGACATAATCGACGAGAGATACCTAGAAAGTAATTAACTTTAGGCGCAATGGAAAAGGATGATATAAACTTACGATGTATTCTTGGAATGCAACTGGAATTTGGAAACTTAGAAGGCAGGCTACGGTATGGACGCTGGATTCGACTCACAAGATTCATGTCCTTTGCGACACATCTCACACCTAATGGAGGAACGGGGAGTCGGCCTTCGTGAAAGTTTGAAACTCTCGAATGTTGGACACACCTCCCGCATACCCCACCGATCCACTTCACACCAACCCTGTCGCCAATCTTCACTCCGCCCGCGTGACTACCGTCGCCGATTGCCACAATGCGGCCAATACCTTCATGGCCACCTACAAGAGGTAGTATAGACTTCCTGGACCAATCTGCCTTCCTAATGTGCAAGTCGGAATGACAGACGCCTGAGAATTTGAGCTTGATTAAGCGTTCATTGGGTTTGAGCTCGGAGGGCAGAACCACGGGGTGATCAGTTTTGATCACAATGTCCTTTTCATAGTCCTCAAGAATGGCGGCTTTCTGGGTGAGTGGGATGGGGGTTTCCATTTTGCAATTTGTTCCATCCCATCAAGCGGCGGATGTTATGCAAGGCCAGAAGTCGGTAGTGTTGTTAGCAACTTGCTCAACCAAGAGGTGTCAGATCCACCGATCTCGACCGTTGTTTACATCTGTTGGGGGGCCCACAGTTGTTGAGTTTCCGCCTCAAACCTTACAGCGCTTTCAGAGTAGCTTGAGACTGTGTGAATTTCTTTTGGCAGCAATGACGTACGTCATTTCCATTTTCGGAAATGACCTGAAATTGTGTTGCGTCGCATGCTTTGACCTTCCTCTCATTCCCTCCGCATCTCCTTCCCTCCCAATTGTACCAAAGTGATGGTTTTTCGAAAGATAAGCCCTGATTTGAAGGAATGCGCGCTAAAACTTTGAGATCAAGGCTGGGAAATAGAAGACATTGCAGATACCCTTGGCATCTCTCAGCCGAGCATATATCGTTGGCAAGCGATCTTTGACCAACATGGCTCTGTCATCAGGCCGCCCATTGCTCCAAAAGGACCAGAGCGAATCATAACTCGTGCCGTCGTCACCGCTGTACACACGCTCTTTGAAACTGACTCAGACCTCTATCTGGACGAACTTGTTCTCTGGCTGGCCATCAAACACAACATTGCTGTATCTGTCTCGACCCTTCATGCGACACTCAAAAATATTGCACTCACCCGAAAGATACTCCACAAGATTGCGATTGAGCGTGATGAAGAATTGCAAGAACAATGGAGGGAGATGCAGGGAAGTGAGGACTTTCTTCAGGATGGATTGCAGTTTGTCTGTGTCGATGAAACAAGCAAGAATGAGCAAACCTTTGCACGAAAATATGGCCGTGCATACTCTGGAGAACGCGCTGAATTGAAGGATGTCTTTGTTCAAGGTGACAGGTACTCGCTTGTCACCGCTTTGACTGTCGATGGCTATATCGCCAGTGATGTTGTACCGGGCTCGCTTGACTCCATGGACTTTCTCGAGTTCATTCAAGAAAAAGTGGTGCGTCCTAATGTTGTGTTACCATGGATTGAATTGAACTACCACTAGCTCCCACAGATGAATCAGTATCCGGCACCTAGATCTGTTCTTGTTCTCGATAACTGTCGCATTCACCATAACGAAGCACTCGTCAACATTGTTCACGCTGCCGGCTGCCTGATTCTTTATCTACCGGCATACTCCCCCGATCTCAGCCCAATTGAAGAATCTTTCAGTACATGTTTGTTATTTCTCATTCTGTCTTTGACTTCGAAATGAAGGACAAATTTTATTAGTGAAGGCTTACCTGCGTCGACATGGGTTCACTATCCGACAAGAAAACGATGCAATTCATGCTCTACTTGAGGCTTGTGGATGTGTTACTGGTGAGATGGCTGTAGGATGGTTCCAACATGCAGGTTATATTCGATAAATGTTTATTATCAAAGTATCATACAGGTTTAGTGTCGAAAGCTGTCGTGGTTCCAATTTGCCGACGGCATAGCTGGTTTAATACTTCCCTTACAACCCGTCTCAGAAGAGGGCTTGTAGCTGGTCGGGCGGTTGCATCCAAACTGACATTGCGTTCTGTCCAAGATGCGTTTACCAAGCGCCATTCTCGTAGTGGAGAACCCAAAGTATCCATACTTCGTACACAGGTATACGCCACCCGACTTTCCTAACCCAGGCCCTCGGCCTCGCACTGGGCAGCATCCATTTCCACGGTGTCTTGGAGGGTAGGAATTGGAAGCCGACGTCGAGAAATGGTGAGTTTGAGTCGGTTAGGTAGTCTTGGGTGTTCCTGAACAGTGAAGAGTGCATTACGGCTAACCTGAAACGTTATCAACTAGGTCAGCTGATATGCTAACCATGAACACTCACCATCTTCACATATTTAATGCTCGCTCCCTGTGTGATTTCCGAACGCCCAAGACCTTGCGAGCTTCGACCAACGTTGTCCGCGTTGACAGGAGCCGAATTCCGCAGCTAGTATCGTCAGCATTATTGCCCTTGCGGTGATCTTGTGCAATATTCTAGCAAGCACACAAATAGTCAAGAACGAGCACCCTTCCGCGACCTGGAGATTGTGAACGTTGATGAACTTTGTCTGCGCCCGGTTTCCGAAATTATCATGATTGTCATTGTCCTGGAGTAGAACTAGTTGTGTTCTCGTAAGCACACGAGTAGTCAAGAGCAACGCGGCAGACCCACCCAAAATGAAGGACCACTTTCCGCCGGCTATGTAGAGCGTCCCGGGCATAACTTCATCTTTCTTGTTGTGCGAATCCATTTGACAAACTTTCTTATAAGCTCGCCACTTTATTGCTGGAGTTTGAAGCGAGGGGCTTTTTTAGAGACGAAATACGCCTTGCTCGGTAGATAAGTAGAGATAGGAAGTGTCGCAACTGGACACAAGGTCTCGGTTATGCGTAACGTCCCGCGCCTCGAAGAAGGGAGCAGAAGCACAGCTAGGAGGTGCAGTGTGAGTCTTTCGATAACTCATATTCCATCGATAACGACTTACCACTTTGCTATGGAAGTCCCAACAGCCCGACTGAGGGGTGACGCCATCGCCGTACATCCGCAGCCTTGCCAGTAGTTGAACCGCAGGCCTCTTGGAACCCCTGAAAAAGCTGACGTCGGAACCAGAAACCGAGGAGCTAACTTAGGTGCTTTATAAGTTGTGTTGATAATGTAAGTGACGATATATGCGAAAGCGTAGAGAAAAACCAATAAACGACATACTTCGAGGAACGGAACGACAACCGACGAAGCGCATTACGCCGGTCGAGTGTAGCAATAGATGGAACGGTTGTCGGCTCAGATCATCCCATATATCGACGCAGCAGGCATCTGAATTCGTGGCTGTCGAGGCTTTGAACTTTAGTTGTGGATGGGTGCATGTGTTGATCGACATGTCTGGGCCGTCGTTGTCCTTGCAATTCCTTGGCACAAATCCCTCGATTTGTTCGCAAGCGTAGCCGTTCGAACGTGAATTTATAAAGTCTGAAACTGGGAAATTGTTACCAGGGTTGAACGTTGAGTTTTGAGACGAGAATACATGGATGGAAACTGACCATGAGAATGCGTCACACACATGCTACAGTTGAGCAGAACCATCATAATCCAGAGCAGGCTAGGACAACTCAAGGCTGAACAAAGGAATGGCTCGTTGGAGCAAAGCTGGACTTTAGCAGCGCTCTCGAAAAAGCTACGTGACACGGTATGTCTATGCATTTGCAGCTGCCCTCCGTCTGGCTCTTACACGAAAACTTCGCAAGAGGCGCATGCCAGGGCTGCATGAGGACCGATACATTGGACCTCCAAAGACTCAGTGACGCCAAAGTCTTTCGTCTTTCTACAGTGGACAACGCCAGGAAGTCCTACCTTCACCGATTCAAGGAGTGGACTTGGATGACGAGCCACCAATTTCTGGTGAACACCGCTTCCGCAATGCCTCCCGATCCCGCCAGTCTGTCCCGTCCTTCCCAAGTCTCACTTCAGTACAACAGGCCTTTACCTGTATCTCGCATTCGAGGGGCTTGCTGACTCAAGTCTTTCTATAGACAGTGCGAAACTTCCTTTCCTCAGGTTTTACAGGCTAACTCGACAACTTCAGGGCACGCCCTTGCTCATTCCCAGACATTTACTATACTCGAGCCCTCGAACCTACACTTCGTTTCTCGCCTCATGGGGCACTTCACACCCATCACCCGTGTTATCCCTGGTTAAGAATGTCTGAGCGCTCTCGGAATCGGTCTCTGGAGTGATTGCAAGGCCCGTGTGCGGTCATCGATGGGACTCAGGGACCTATATGCAGATGGACGCGGATTCGGCACGGGGGAAAGGAGGGTCTCAAGGAAGGAGAAAGCCCGGACCGAGTGGCCAGCTATCGACTTGTCTCGGGAAAACCCCTGGTTCCCATTCGCCCTCAGCGACCCAGTCACGTTGCCTATTGAGTAAAGCCGCCAAAGGTTAGTGCCTTGTCTAATCAGCGAAATTTTAATAACACTATCCAAGTGAACAATTCAATACCGGGTCGGTTTGAGTAAACGATACCTAGGGACCAGGATCAGCTTTCAATGTACTATCATTCGTCGCGCTCAGCTGCATATGACTTAGTCTCTTGAATATGGACCTGAGTCCCCGAGTGGGACGATCGAATTCGATGACAACGTCATCATCGCACCCGGCCTGGTCACTTCAGCAATCGATCGGGGTTGCTTTGGAAGTAAGCTTTACCTTCAGTTTTCCGCAAATCTTGTACTGATGCTTGGTACCCTCCAGTCTGAGAGACTCAGCGGTATCGACGGCGAGTATGTAATGTCAGTTGTTCGCGGCTCGTCCATACACCCAAGCATCGTCCCGGTTGGCTCGACGACTAGTAATTCCGAGTGTCTTCCTCATGCCGTTTTTGCACCAACCTCGATCGTCCTACTTACACAATGGTGACCGACAATTTGTTCAAGAATGAAATCAGATTCTACACGATTCACGCCATGGTTGTTGTTGAAGCCCCATGTACGCTACCATCCACTTCACGTCCAACAAGAACAACCTCAGATGCGCGTGATGTTCAAGTCCTGCTCGAGGCCTACTCCCAGGCCACCACTCTGGAAACACACGGTTTCTTTCTACTGCCCCATCAAACCATCAACTCAAGCCAGGTCCACATCGGAATAACTGCCGATTTCTCATCCTTGTCCATCTCTTCTGGAGGGCATGCATCCGTGATACATGCCGCTCGTCATCCTCGGCAGATTACTCTGCAGCTTTCCTCCCACTTTACCTCATTCTCCCTTCTCCACATTTGCCTTGACATCATTCACAATTCTCAATGTCTCGCGTTCCCGCCGGTCTTGGTCCGTTTCCCCGTCACAAGCAAGACTTTCTCAAACACAATCAGCACCCGTAGCTGCAATATCATAACCAGATCCAGCCCGGAAATACCACTCCCTCCGAAGAGCCTTGCTCAGCGGGCAATATCGAATACAATGAGATAGAACCCGTTACAGGAGGTGTGGTTGGAGTTGGCTTTGGCGAACGGAGGAGGTTGAGTTCGAGGAGGTGCGCGGCGTTGCGTTCTTTGCAGCCAGGTGTTCCAGCTACTTGCCAGCTGCCAACGAACGGAACGACGAGTTTTTTCTGTGGTTGATAGATGGGTAGTTAGGCCATAGGGATCACAAGTTCTCAACACAACCAGTACGGTGTAAACCAGAACTCGTTGAAGCACTATCCGACACTCCCCATATAAACCCACCATAATTGCGTGGCTTCTACCCTCCTTCATCGTTCCTCGCCCTTTAGATCCTAACCCCGCCATCCGAGTTTACATCGTCGACCTCACCGGCATCCCTGCGTGCAGAGCCTTCGCAGAGAACGTCCTCGAACAGCTGCATGGCGCCGAAGCAGAGCCCGCTCGAAATTTCGACGAGGTGTTGCTGAGTAGGCGTTCGGTTTGGTTCCCATACTATGGCTGGCACTCGGCCCCTTCCGCCTCAATCATCCATCCCACCTTGAATCCCTGGTCTTCCACCTCAACTGCCTCCCACCACTTCAAATTATATCAATCCCCTTTCCCTACCCTCCTCCCAACTTCCCTCTACCCTCGGACAACGTAAACTCTGCCTCGTCATTTCCGCGCTACCGCCTCCCTCCATTGTTAGAATCGACGTGTTCGATGCTGGGTGAGCCTGAGGGCGTTGTGCTTGATTTCAGGTTTCCATTGAGCAGGAATGCCAGAGTTTCCGTCGGCCTGCGTGAAAAGAAGTTGAGATTCAAAAAGGTTGGACTTCGGACACAACCTCTACTCCACGCAATTTGCACATAATCTCTCGGAATTGGGGATCACCGTTTGTTGCGCCTCTCAAGCCCAATCAATATCAGACGGCGGACGCGAACACGAGGAACGCACATCCATGCGGAGCATGTTCGTCCGCCAGACCATTGCGGGAGTGTATCCTGCATGGTATGGGTCGTGTTCCCTTTTTGGATTCTTCGACGTCGACTTTATCTTCGAGCTTTTCACTCCTTTACTGTGAATTCACGTTCAACCCCTGCAATGTTGACCTTAGCCTTGTCGAGTTCGTCTTCGACTCACGCTCCGTCGAGTTCAACTTCGGATTCTGCTACGTCGCATTTAACTCCTTCCCCATCCGCGGGCTACGATCCCTTTCACGCCAACCCACTTCCTACACACACACACACACACACGAGATGTCCGCACACGCGCTGCTGGTGAGGAACAATCTCGGGGTGGTGGAGGCATTTTTCACGGGCATCAGGGGGGGTCTGGGCGTACATATGATATGGGTGTGGATGGTGATTATGTTGACATAGTAGATGGTGATTTTGCTAGTGGATATGCAGACCTTGCCAGCGTGGACGATACCAATATTGGAAGAAAGTACGACACAGATTACGAAGTCATGCCATTCAAACGCGTATGATGGATTACTGAGAGTTGTGGATGAAGCAAAAGAGATTTGGAGGGATGTGGATTTGGTGAGGGAGAAGGAGGAGGGAAGGGAAAGGCAATAGCAGGGTAACGTTGGGGCGTAAAGTTGGGCTAGAAATGTCCCTCTTGTATTCGTTGAAAGTGTTTTAGTGACGGTTAGGACTAGGGAAGAACTTTGAGAACATGTCAATCCCAGATCTAGAAAAAGTCCGGCCGTTGACAATCACCCGACGTGCATGATTGGCCCTCAAGGCCTCAGGCCTCCCAGTGGAAAGTCCGTCCGTTGTGGTCCACCTAGGTTGAATGAGATCGATTAAATCAATTTCCCATCAATACGACAGATATCATTAGATTACAAACGAAAAATGAGAAATACAAGATGGAATTTCGAGTAAAATCCATTCCCCACCCTTGGCTGTAAGACTTTGCCATGAAAACTGGATTAATCCACCAGAGCACTTGCCATTTAGATCAGATTAATCCACAGGTCATGTGGCATCTTTTTGTGGATTTACCCAGGACACCCAAAGAGGCAGGCATCCCAGGGTACCACAAAATACTTGTATTTGCAACTATTTATTCCAAAGCCTTCTGCTTATTTCTTTTCACCTTTTAGGTGTATTTGCATTTGCATTTTCTCAATAGTACTGCACATATTTGGAAAAAAACAAAATATGGATTTCACTAGAAATCCTCCTCCTCCACCATTGCTTCTAGCATGGGGTCTACATCCGGGGCCCTCACTGCTGTCCTCCCGATTTATCAATGGAGACAGGGGGTCATCCCACAAGTGCGTGAAGCGCTTGTAGAGCAATTGTTCTATCATGGCCCGCCATCTCGCATATGCATGCACCCCTCTGCTTCTGCTCTATCCAAACCCTCCCAGGGTTCCTCACACTCTCACCACCACACCACCCTCCTCTCCAATGTCTTCTGTACCTGTCTCATTTCTTCTTTGAGCAACAAAACCTCCTCCGACCACCATAGATAGTGCATGCGGCTCTTTGCCCATTCAATCCACAGGGCTAGAAAAAAAAACAAAAAAACAGCCTGCATATTTCGGATAATAGGGGGGGGGGGGCACTGACCATCATTCAGAACATTGTCCCTGCCATCTCCCATTGCACCAGAAACTCTCCAGATCCAAGATATTTACCTTTTACCTTCACCTAGCCCCAATTGATCACTCTTTTTTTTGTTTCTTTGACTTCTCCTTTCCATTCCACCCAATGTGGTCACGAGGGTCCTCAATGCAAAGCTCCATGCCATCAGGCATTGTGAGATCACCATGGCGCAGCTCACGGAGCTCCCTCTCCCAATTTCCAGGACCCTGCAGCACAAGTAAAGCAGCTTGAGTGGTGTTGTACCTAGTTGCAGCTGCCAGGCACTTATCTTCCACACACCGGATACTGTCAACAGATCAAGTGTTTGGTGCCTGCTTGTGGACATTATGATTGTGGAAGCCAACCATGGACAAATGAGCCCTTTGCAGGGAACACACTTTTTCAAGCAGGGCATTCAGTGCCAAAAACTCAACCTGCATGAGGAATCTTTTTGTCAAATTTGCCCATCTTGATGAGGCTAGCTAGCTGGCTAGTGGATATCACATATACATCAGCTGTGTAGTAGCTTGTAGAATATGTAAACTCTTATTGCACATGAGCTAGCTTTGATAAGGAGTAGGTTCAGGCAGTATACAAGCTTGTTCAAGGCTGATAAAGGAGCAGCTTACATAACTCTCAAGGTTCATGGGCAAGCTTGTTTGGAAGTAGTTGTCAAAGTTGCCATGGTTTATGATCTAGCTTCTAGTAACATGGAATTCAAAATAGCAGGGGCAGAATTCAAAATAGCTGGGGGGAAATTCAAATTTTGCTGCACAGAATTCAACATTTGCCACACAGAATTCAAAATTTTCCACACAGAATTCAAAATTTGCACAATGGAATCCAAAATTCATCGCATGGAACCCAAAATAGCTGGGGGTAAATTGAAAATTCGCAGCACAGAATTCAAAACTAGCCACTCAGAATTGAAAATTCACTGCACGGAATTCAAAATAGCTTGGGGGGAAATTCAACATTCTCCATATGGAGTTCAAAATTCATGGCACGGAATTCAAAATAACTGGGGGGGAATTCAAATTTATCCCCACAGAATTCAAAATGGCTTGGGGGGGAGGGGGGGATTCAAAATAGGTGTGGGGGAATTTAAATTTCTCCACACAGAATTCAAAATAGCTGAGGGGAAATTCAAAATTCATTGCATGGAATTCAAAATAGCTGGGGGGGAAATTCAAATTTCTCGGCACAGAATTCAAAAAGATTTTATGAAATATCTCAATAACTGAATAGGGATTAGACCCAAAACAGCCAGGAAACAGTGCATGCAAACAGGATGTTTAACCACTGAGTCAAGTTGATGTTGTTACATCCAAGTAATACAACAATGAAAACTACCTCAGATTGCAGGGAAATTCAATAGTCTCCATGCGGAATTCAGAATAGCAGGAAGAGGGAATTCAAAATTCTCCATGTGGAATTCAAAACATCAGGGAGGGGGAATTCAATAGTCTCCACCTGGTGGAATTCAGAATGCGCCACATGAAATTCAAATTCTTGATGTGGAATTCAAACAGCAGGGAGGGGGAAATTCAATAAGTCTGCACCTGTAATATGGTGCATGGAATATGTCTGCACTCATTTTTAAAAAATGTGGAACCCGAAGCAACTCTGACAAGGTAACCTTACAGTGCACAGAATACATCCTCACATCATTTTTAAAAAATGCAGAACTTGAAGCAACTCTGACAAGGTATTTTGTGGTGCACAGAAAAATGCAAACTCCGAAGCTACTCTGACAAGGTACCTCAGAGTGCACAGAATATGTCCCCACTTCATTTTTTAAAATGCGGAATTTGAAGCAACTCCTACCAGGTCTTTTGTGGTGCATGGAATATGTCTGCACTTCATTTTTATAAAATGTGGAACCCAAACACTTCAGTCACCCGCCGACTACTGACTATTAGTCTTGCAAACTCCATGGATACTACAGGACTAAAAGTCAGGGTGTATATCTACATTGTATATATCCTGTGGCTTGTATATCTGCACTTTGACCCAAATATATTTTGGGCACCAATGTCACACAAAATATATTTCTAGTGTGTCACATACCCCAAAATATATTTCCTCTGTCTAGACCCTGAATTGTGATGTCACACTGAAGAAATATATTTCTTATGTCTAGACCCTGAATTGTGACTGTCACACTGTGGAAATATATTTCTCCCCTGGCATGGCCTCAGGATATATTTTGCATTTTGGGATGACTCAGGATATATTTTTTGGATGACCAGGGGTGTCTGGGGTCCTAGTTTTTTTTAAAAAA
>KN838679.1:0-10639 GCA_000827195.1 Laccaria amethystina LaAM-08-1
TGCTGTTTCTGCCCAAATACATAGGTCAGAAAAAATTGGTTAGCAGCCCCTCCAGGCCCCCCTCCCTCCCCAGTCAGTGTCTTGGCAATTGTACCCCTTGAGTTGGCTTGGTCATGAAATGAATGTTTATTTTCTCTGAATGCCTCAGATTTATTTAATTTCACCCAATATTACAATATATTATATATACAAAAAAAATTGGAAGTTCCAAACTGTCTACATTCAAATTATAATGAAAGGAGATTGAACTGAATTGAAATGAAACTATGAATCAGTGAGACAATTTTAAATTTAAGCATGCCAATGGTCAATGTGTTGATGAAATACAAGCAAGGTCATTTTTGACATTGGAACAATGTCAAACTCTAGTGTAGAAGCGCGACGGAGAGCAAGTCAGGAGATTGAGCGACCATGTGATTCTTTTGATTCGCACCACAGCGAAATTTTCTCGCGATCTCAAGCCCATCATGTCTTTCACCTTCAATGGTCGCGAATACAATATGGACGACTGGCTTCGTGAAGCTGTCTCCTTGGTAGAACTACTCGCAAAGAATCTCAAGTTGCTTGATCCACTGCCGTCCGACACAGACCTCACGGACGCTGAAGAAAAAGAGATTCAGTCTCAAGTGCGTAAAACGCTCGATCTCGACTGGCGTGCGCCACTTCTAACAACGTCATTCCAGATCAATGCGATGCTTATCCTGCCTCCATTTGCCATACTCGACTTTTGGAGTGCATTCGCAGCTCATCACCTTGGCCAACTCGCAACGTCACTTCGCAATCTCTCCCGCACAACGCAGCCTCGTGCCTTTTCGACCCTCATCCAAGTTCTTTCCCTCCTCCCCGATCCCAAAACCGAGCCATACTTTCGCAAGTTCATCCAATCGCCGCAGTACGCTGACCTCCCGACGATAGTGGCCGATGGCTTTGTGCAAGGCATCCAATGGAAACGCCCGAGCGGGCCTGGTCAAATATGCGGCCTCATCATCCATTTCCTCTTCTGGGGAAACTCTACCAAGGGTGACGACGGCAAAGCATCCATCGATGCGGATGTTCGTACAAAGCTTGCCGAGAAGCTTGGTTCCTTGATAGGTACCCCGCAGTTTGAACAACTCCCGCAGATACAACGCGTTGATATCGAGAGGTTGCACGGTATATTAAAGTGCATACAAGGCATGCCGGAAGACCATTACTTGCGCTCGACACGCAGCTATCTGGAAGGTCAGGTGGATGATTGTGGGAGGACGTCCTGTGACGAGGAGGCGGTGCTTATATGCTCAAAGTGTAAGAGCGTGAAGTACTGTGGAAAGAAGTGTCAGACCTGGCACTGGAAGAACGGGCATAAGCTGAGATGTTTTCAGGTTGCTTACTGAGTTTTGGGAAAAGGTATGTCGCCTGCTTGTTTCCCATCACTCCTCTCTAACAAAACCACCTTCGGTTCAGCTGCGTTTGCCCAAGTACTGTACCATTTCATTCAAGTGTCGAAATCATACCGCCATGGTCACCCCGACCCCCGCACCCCAACTCCAAACCCTCCACACTCCCTGTTGCTTGCAGCTATACATTGCACATCAAAAGTGGAAATGCACTTGACATAATTACATCTAAAGGTAGCATACTTGCACGTAAATCTTGAGAAAACCAAAAAATATATATTGGAGGCGTGGCTTCCAGATCCCTTACGTAATAATGTGGTCAACCAAACATCTTCCTTTGAGCTTTGTCCTCGCTTTGTCTTTCCATTTCCTGAGTTCTTCACATTTTCACCTTTTTATAAACCATGGAGACTTGAGTTGCTGAGGTCCATCAGGCCCTCCCCTTCTCAAGTACTTTTGTTAGCTGGCTTTTTGAGCCACACTACAAGTGACGACAGCCACTATCGCGATCGCAACGACTAGCAGAACGAGTTCCTATGGGTTCCACAGAAGAATCGCAACAGGAAGAAATCACTGTGTTGAAGTCCATCTACGCTGAAGACTTTATTGAATGTCCACCACCTAAAGCTTGGAAGGTGAGCTGAACCATACTCTTTGTTACTGATTCTTCACGGTCACGTAGGGTGCTGGTAGATTACCAGAGTTTATCATCAAGGTGCCACACCCGGATCCGGACCACGCATCGAAAGTCAACGTACAACTTCATGTCAAGTGAGTGTAAAAATTTCCTTGATGCATCATGTTGATGACATTTCCTCAGATTTCCGAAAACATACCCGCTCCTTGCATGTCCTACATTTACGCTACAGAAGCCCGCAAAAGGGTTAACGAACGAACAATTAACGAAATTATCACAAGCTATCAATGGAGAGGCACAGAAACAGAGGGGGTCGGAGATGGTGTTCTCCGTACGTTGGTCCACCCTAACTTACTCACTCATCTGACTGACTTTGTTTTCAGATCGTCACGTTCTGTCAAGACTGGATATCAAACAACGTAACGCCTCCAGTCGAAGTAGTCGGTTCTTTGGCATTACAAATGAACCAACGCGCAATGGACGAGGAGAAGGCACCATCCCCCCTTCACTTCCTACTCTCATATTTGCTAACTCTTATCTAGGCACGAAAGCAAAGAGAAGCAGAAGAAGCAGAAAGAGAACAAGACCGGGCCTTCAAAGCTGCACAAGAGCTCGACGAGCAAATCCAAGCGGACCACGCGATGCGCCAGCTCATCGCTCGGGAACAACAGTACAAGGCGAACCGCAAACGCACTAATTCAGAGGCGACGGAGGTTCCTCTGTTGAGCGATACCCCGATAGAGACGTTCAGTCACGAGGTGGAGGTCGGTGGGGTGCTTTTCAATACGGTCAAGTTGTTTCATCCACGAACGGGTGAGTGCGCTTTTTCTTCGTTTTGTTGTGAAGCTGATTTTGTTTGAAAAGATGGGCTTGGGGTGGTGTATATGGCTGATCCGATGGTGGATGACGTGAGCACTACGCTCCCTTTGGAGTTGTACGTCGTGACCTTCGAGTCCCAATATTACTCGACCAACCAGGGTACGTCCATCCCTCTCATCCTCTCCCAACGACGTGCTAATTACTCAACAGGACGGAAGAAGCTTAAGCAAGTCGAGGCTGAGATCCAGCGCCTCACGACTGTCCGGCACCAGAACCTCATCAGCGTCTTCGCCGTCAAGTTGAACATACCACACTCCAGCGGACCCCCGCAGCTCATGGTCCTCTCGGAGCAACGTCCAGCGTTGACGCTACACGACGTGCTGCAGGACTGTGATTCTCTGAGGGAGGAGAGGGCTTCGGATTATCTGGGCCAGATACTGTCCGGTTTAAACGCTGTGCATGGTGCGGACCTGGTCCATCGAGGTATGGAAGTCTTCGTATTGGTTTTGGTGCTCGCTCATGATTCTTTGGTAGGTATCAACGCGGGGTGTATCGGTCTTGCATTGAGGGACGCTCCTTTGTCTTCTAAGCTCGTGAAACTGGGAAGGGTGGCATATCATACTCGGCTTCTGGACCTGCATCGCTCGAATTCCTTTGGCCCGCACACGCCCCCAGTGGCGGATGAGCCCCTGATTTCTGACGAGTGGTGTGTTCAGGCCGCTCCTCCGGGTGACTCCCCTATTTAACCGACGATTTCAGGCTATCGAGGGACGTGAAGAACGAGTCGTCGTTGCTGTACACTCGGCAACGAGACCTCCACGCCGTAGGCATCGTTCTGCTCCAGATGCTCATGAGCTTGAACGTTACGGAGATATTCCCGGACGTCCAGGGTGCCATCTTCGCTCGTTCGTCCCTGCCATTTATGACCTATCAAACACTAACCCTTCTAATTAGTATCCGCCTCCCCCGTACTTGCAAGACAAGCATCCTCCATGCTCATCCCCACCAAGAAAAGTCAGGTGACTTGCATGTCCTTGCTCTCCGAATTGGCAGAAGCGTCGTGCCAGAGCCCAGTGACGAGTAAGAGTATCCCAAACTATTACAACGCTGGTGTGTATTACCAGTACCCTTGTGGACGTTCAAGGCCCCTGATCGTTGGTGGTAGACCCGAAGACGCCGATGAACTTTGGTTCACCTGATCTGGAGTACTTCAGAATGCCGGCGTCTGCTGCCCGCTCGCATACCAGCCGGTGGAAGGAGGATTGGGAGGAGCTGGAGTTGTTGGTTCGTCTATTCTCCTTCCCCGGACCCCGTCCTCATGCTGTGGTCGATACAGGGCAAAGGGGCCTTCGGCTCAGTCGTCAAAGCCCGAAACAAGATCGACTCGAGGATCTACGCAGGTCCGTCCTGCCCCTCATCCCATCCATCTTCCATCTCTAACCTCCTTCCAGTTAAGAAGATCCGTCTCCGAACAATGCAAAGCGACAGCAAGATCTTCCGCGAAGTCAACGCTCTCAGCCGGCTCTCCCATCGTTTCATCGTCCGGTACTACACCCCCTGGGTCGAGACCGCCGAACCCACATCCACCGCCGCCTCAGACGACTCCAGTGCGGAATCGACAGACGAGGACGGGATGACCTCCGTCCCCCACCCTGTGTCGAACGGAGACCGACACCTGCGCATTAATGGCGGGTTTAGCATCAACATTGAGGACTTTGATGATCTCTCCGAGTCGGGGTCGTCGTTCCCCAGTATCCACTTTGATAGATCGACATCGCCGACTGGAGAGGATGGTGCCATCTTTGCTCGGCAGTCGCTGCGATGCCAAACACTGTCTATATCTGCTACTATGATTGCGATTAGATTGTCGGTTAGATCCATTGAACCAATAGTATTTGAGAAACATAAGCCAATAACAGTCGCAAACACGAAAAAAACTGTATCTTTGCAGCATTTCCCCATCCTTTTTTTATGTACGATCATACGTTCGCCTCCCCGCGGGGACACTCGCATGATCAAAAAAAAATCTGCCGTGCTCTCGCCGGAGACCACGGCAGAGAAGCCCGCACGCGAAAGGACCTGCGATGGGTCAGAATGAAATTGACGTCCCGTTGGCAGCGAACACCAAGACAAATGGCATGGGACTGTATAAAAGGTCGAGGAACTTGCGAGGAATGTCGTACGCCTAACAAAGCCACAACGAGTGTTAGTAAATATATATACACATATCGGCGAACTCACACGTCAGTGGCGAGCGCAAATAGCGAAACGGACGAAAAGTAATCTGGCAAAATCGTCAGTCAGGATATACAAGTAAAAGGAAACAGACTTACCAACCAGCGCAAAACGTGGTAGCCGGCAACGAGCAAAGTGGAGAATGAGCAACGCGGCTAGGCCTAAGGCAGTAAAAGGATTGGTATACGGAGATAACAAGAGATAATTTGATACTCACATGATTAGACGATTTCACGCAACAAGAGGTATCGCGTCGATGCCACAAATGACAGTAATGAGCGTCAACTATAGAGAGATCAACAAGTTATGATAAATGCGTTACGCATGTTGACAAACAATTGGCCGATCTGCAGGAAGATAAATGAATTAGTATACAAAACAAGTATTCGATAAATGAATACATACCTGTGCGGAGGCGTTTTGGGAACACCACAAGATGGCAGTCGGCAGGTGTTGAAAAATCCAATCAAAAACGTAGGGAGAAAAAGTCATAACGTCTGAAAAGTGAAGTCAGTGCCAGAAGTATATCAATGGAAACCATAGTCGACTAACCTTGCGTCGCGACGGGAGGGCGTTTTCCGGAACGCGATACATAGTGTCGGGACAACTGAGGATGGTTGTGTACATGCAATCCCGGAAATGTGAAAATAGGATCAAGACCGCATCGTGAGTTTACGCGATCCCAGCTCCATTCAACGCGATGAAAGTGCATGCGGGCACACTGCGTGACTTAGCAGATGGTGTAGAAGATACTGGATGCAAAAGTGAGTCCAGATACGTCAGCAAAAACCACAGGGCGTGACTAACCTAATTCAGCGTTAACCGGAACGCGAAAAATTACGTCGACGTCGAATGAGCGCGACAACACTTTGTGCGGTCGGACAGCATTCCCGGGAGGGCAAAAAACTTCTGTACTGGGGCGTGGAAGAGTAAGGATCTGTGTCGATGCTGGAAGCACAGGTGAGTTGTCATACACGAGCAAAAACAACGTCAACGACAAACCTTGAAGAGAACCACAGCTATGAGACAGCGTTTTCCGGAACGCTAAAAATCGGGTCGACATTGTCAAAGGACGACAGCACCAGATGCTGTTGCATAGCATTCCCCGGATGGCTAAAAATCGAATTTGAGGTGGAACAAGGCATAGGGGCGTGATACGTGTTCAAAAAAAGGCGAGAAGAATGTTCGGCGTATGTCGGAGACGTTCCCCGGATGGCAAAAAATTCTTCGGTGATGTGGCGTAGAGTAATGAGGATGTGTGTTCATGCTGGAAGCAAAGGTGAGTCGTCATACGCGAGCAAAAACAATGGGAATCAACAAACCTTGAAGAGAACAACAGCCACGACATAGTGTTTGCCGGAACGCGAGAAATCGAATCGACATCTTCAAAGATGGCTGAGGGCGACAGCACTTCAAGCTACCATACCTCGCCGCTGAGATTCTCGAACTTGCTGGCAACGCCGCCCGTGATAACAAGAAGCAACGTATTGTGCCGCGTCACCTGCAACTCGCCATTCGAAACGACGAAGCGTGAGTCATCTTCTTGACCCCATGCCTTCTTCAGACTCAGCGCCTTCGTTCAGACTTCAAAAGCTTCCGGGAAACGTCGTTATCTCCCAAGGTGGTGTTGTGCCACATATTGCACCGCTGGCTGTGAGCGCGACAGCACTTCGTACTGCCCTCCGCGTTCCTCGGACGGCGAAAAAAAATCCAATTTAGAGAGAGGAAGGCACGGGGACGTGAAATGCATCGGAAAACGAAAAGATGGGCGCGTAAGAATGTTCGGCATATGTAGGCGATGACGTAGAGAGAAAATGGCTCATTCTAGGAAGCTAAATATGTAAAGTATCAGCATATGAAGATATAATGTGAAGAAAGAACATGCCATGAGAGAAGCCCCCATTTAAAAAAACGTGGACACCGGAGTGAATGTCTGAGACGGCCCCAAACACAGGCAGACGAGCGTCGAGGTTGGGACCTGACGTGCAGCAGCATTTTCCGGTACGCGAAATATCGAGTTGACATCTGAGCATGGTCCATGAGTAAAACAACGTTGCTAAACACATGAGAAACAACTCACCAAACAATCCGAAGGCCTGCAAAATGGAAGGCAACCCACCAAAGGATGATGCACAAGGGACAAACATCCTAAAACGATCCTTTAGTCAACGTCCTTGAAGCCAAACAAAGATAGACTCACCAACGATAAGATGATGTCGGCGACAATGACGAGGTCCTCTGCAAGACAAATCGATGGATGTAAGTGCATTGAACAGTGTACTGATGCATGGTTGACTCACCGACCAAGGGAATTATGGCCTGGGGATGGCGACGGATGGGCATAAAGAAGGCAATGGGGACAGGTGAGTCGCGAATTAATTCTGCAAAGCTCTTATACCTTCCCGGTGCCAAGGAAATTCAACAAAGAATTCGTGGGGACAAGATAGTAGGCTGAAACTTGCATCAATTACTAACCCGCTAGCGACATTCATCCAGACACAAACATACTACAGGGAACTGCTCATAACCTGAGATCGATCTAAGCCCGAAGCCCTAAGTTACTAGTATTTTGAGACCCTTAAGCTTCACATTTCTCAGACTCTTAGCTTAAGTAAATTTCTGTGATTCAAATGTTCAGAAAGGTATTTCTTGTAGTCAAAGAATTCCAAGGAATACCCTTCTGAATATTTGGCCCACAGGCAAGGAAATCCAAATGAGGGAACTTATAAAAATAACTAAGAGCCTATCTGGTGACTTCTAGTCAACGGAGCCCTTGCCGAGCTGGCCAGTCATTAGTTCCTCTGAGAATAGTGTGATGGAAAGAAAATATTTTCCTGGAACACATAGAAAATTACGCAACGCACAAACAAATTTGCGTGCGGAATGCATTGCTGGCACAGCCCAATTACGTGTGTCTGATCCTGGCAACGCCGCAGAAATTTTGGATACCACTCACCAAATTTCCCCCATCTTTCCAGCATGCTCCCCTTGACTCTCCTCCCACGTCCAGTATGGTATTCTTGTTCACCACGCCGACACACCCATATCCTACTGCCATAGACCCCTTTGCAAACCATAACTGGCCATCCATTTGAAATCCTTTGAATATCTGCCATTGTACGCCCTCGAGATTGAACCATTGTTGGTTTTTCATGCATGTGAGGAGGATTCTACACCAGGTGAGCATTCTTGACACAAGCACAACTGTTTTTTCATACCTACCTTCTCACAATCTATTAGGCTTCCCTCACCATTTTCGTAAATCCCTGTTGCACTCCTTATAACCAATGTGACCTTGCAAACAATTTGGCAAATAAATCTATGTCCATTTCCTTGAATTTTAAGATTACTCACTGTTTCTTAGATAGGTGGGGTGCCGTTTTTCAAGGTTCATGATGTGTTTTCGAGTGGTCCGCAAAGAGGTGTCTCCATCAGGTGCATAATCCGTCGTCAAATTGTATCAATCTTTTACTTACCCACATGTAATACCCTCAGACTTTGTTGCCATGCCTGTATACACATCCCATCATCACGCAAGCCACAGATCACCAACACACTTTGTCTATCGAATTTTCAGATTAAAATGGTCGGTGAGGAGTTTCTGCAATGTTTTGAAATCTCACGCATTGTCAGAAGTTCGTCACGAGGAGTGACTCAAGTGATCAACACCTGGGATTCGTTGGGGATTCGAGAATGTTACATTGAGTCTGGGTGAGTATGTCACATTGAGACTGGTATCGGTCCGACACTCACCTTCATCGATCTCGCTTAGATGTTTTTGCTGGGCAGGAGCGCACAGTTGACTTCCACAAATCAACAACAGTCACAATTGCATTGCAAGCGGACTTCATTTGGAATGAATCTTGTTTCGACATTCAAGCACAGGTGTTTTCATATTCTTCATTGAGAGATTTGCTTACAATTCATTTCAGGAACCCTTTGAGTACAAATCCTGGAGGGATGGGAAGAGCAGATGACGGTAGGGAGAAGGAGTGAGAAGGAGATCAGCTCCGCATATTGTCATCTTATCTCCGATATCGATATCATCTTAATATGAGTACAAAGTTTGTAACTTTGAGTATTGGCCAATCTGTTGGCATAAAATTTCGAGCAAGATATGATCTATAAAAGTGATTGGAGATGTGGGACTGCACTTCGAAACAGCATTATCAGGTAAGCAGAATGAATGCCGCCCTTACACTCCAATACCCACATTCCAGATAAAATTTAATATAGATAGGATTCTCATAAACTAATTTAGTAGAAGCCCAGTAACCATGGTTTCTATGTGCGTGAATATTTACTGAGAAAGGTTGTGAAAGTTGTGAAGTCACACCTGGGATTTACTCTCCAATTACGTCGTGCTTCAAACTTCTTGAAACTGAAAGCGATGTTTGTCAGGGTTCTATTCCGAATCATATACCTGTGTCACCAACTCACTGTGCCTGAATTTCTGCAAGTTTTGGTGCTAGAAGATTGTCATCGGGAGTATGTGCACCTGGTGCACAACGCCTGAACTGTCCTTGCGCTTCCTCACAAACAAATGTTCAGGAAAGGATATCATTTCTTTTTTATTTCATAGTTAATACCTGTGGCTCAAAGGTTGTCATTACACTGACTATGGTGTCTCCGTCCTTGTCCCCATCATCCATTTGGAATATATCGCACTTGGAACTTTTCCTTGAAACGAATAAAGTTAGGTATCAGGGTCCTACGCGGCTAGCCCTGTGCCTGTATTTCTAGAGTTTTTGGTGCTAGAAGATTCCCAGCGGGAATGTGTGCTCAGTGAGCATTGCCGCTAATTCGCCGCTAAGTTACTGTATTCCGTTCATCACACTTATTTGGAAAAACGTGTCGGGACATGCACACTTTACTCTACCGCAGAGGTGCAATGGTTGAAGGTGCAAAAAATTGTAGGTGAGTGAGCGGAATGCTGACTATTGTCTACTACTCCTCCTCCTCCCCTTCCGATGTTCTGGAATGCACCACGCTTGGACGTTCTCCTTGAAACAGATAAAATTACGTGTCAGGGTCCTATTCTGATGGATCATCTGATACCGTTGTGCCTTGATTTTCAGAACTTTTGGTGCTAGAAGATTGGGAGCGGGAATATGTGCAACACCGCTAAACCCTTGCACTCCGTATATTACGCTCGTTTGAAAAGCAATGTTGGTAGTATATGCATATCCTAATTGGTACTCAAGAAAAACAGCTTCCGGACAAAGATTTACTGTGGACAGAAATCTAGGAATACCCGCCGTTTTGTACCCCTCCTCCTCCCCATCATCCGCACTGCAATCGTCGCGCTTGGACTTTCCGCTTGAAACTGACGGAATTACGTTTCAGGGTCTTTTTCTGATGATATTCCAACTATCCTGTACTTAATATTCGGGAACTTTTGTCTCCAGAAGATTGCTAGCGGGGATCGCACATCTTTGCACAATTTCCCCATTTCCGCCTTCGTCGTATCCCAGCCATGGAGTCTCTTTAGTAGTTAATACATGCACCCTTGTATTGATGTAGTCGTTATATAATTTATCAATGTGAAGAGGCTTGAGCAGATACTGATAGT
>KN838679.1:14709-26078 GCA_000827195.1 Laccaria amethystina LaAM-08-1
GGCCAGATACTGTCCGGTTTAAACGCTGTGCATGGTGCGGACCTGGTCCATCGAGGTATGGAAGTCTTCGTATTGGTTTTGGTGCTCGCTCATGATTCTTTGGTAGGTATCAACGCGGGGTGTATCGGTCTTGCGTCGAGGGACGCTCCTTCGTCTTCTAAGCTCGTGAAACTGGGAAAGGTGGCATACCACACTCGGCTTCTGGACCTGCATCGCTCGAACTCCTTTGGCCCGCACACGCCCGCAGTGGCGGATGAGCCCCAGATCTCTGACGAGTGGTGTGTTCAGGCTGCTCCTCTGGGTGACTCCCCTATTTAACCGACGATTTTAGGCTATCGAGGGACGTGAAGAACGAGTCGTCGTTACTCTACACTCGGCAACGAGACCTCCACGCCGTAGGCATCGTTCTGCTCCAGATGCTCATGAGCTTGAACGTTACGGAGATATTCCCGGACGTCCAGGGTGCCATCTTCGCTCGTTAGTCCCTGCCATTTATTTATGATCTACCGAACACTAACCCTTCTAATTAGTATCCGCCTCCCCCGTACTTGCAAGACAAGCATCCTCCATGCTCATCCCCACCAAGAAAAGTCAGGTGACTTGCATGTCCTTGCTCTCCGAATTGGCAGAAGCGTCGTGCCAGAGCCCAGTGACGAGTAAGAGTATCCCAAACTATTACAACGCTGGTGTGTATTACCAGTACCCTTGTGGACGTTCAAGGCCCCTGATTGTTGGTGGTAGACCCGAAGACGCCGATGAACTTTGGTTCACCTGATCTGGAGTACTTCAGAATGCCGGCGTCTGCTGCCCGTTCGCATACCAGCCGGTGGAAGGAGGATTGGGAGGAGCTGGAGTTGTTGGTTCGTCTTTTCTCCTTCCCCGTCTCCCGTTCTCATGCTGTGGTGTATACAGGGCAAAGGGGCCTTCGGCTCAGTCGTCAAAGCTCGAAATAAGATCGACTCGAGGATCTACGCAGGTCTGTCCTGCCCCTCATCCCATCCATCTTCCATCTCTGACCTCTTTCCAGTTAAGAAGATCCGTCTCCGAACAATGCAAAGCGACAGCAAGATCTTCCGCGAAGTCAACGCTCTCAGCCGGCTCTCCCATCGTTTCATCGTCCGGTACTACACCACCTGGGTCGAGACCGCCGAACCCACCTCCACCGCCGCCTCAGACGACTCCAGTGCGGAATCGACAGACGAGGACGGGATGACCTCCGTCCCTCACCCTGTGTCGAACGGAGACCGACACCTACGCATTAATGGCGGGTTTAGCATCAACATTGAGGACTTTGATGATCTCTCCGAGTCGGGGTCGTCGTTCCCTAGTATCCACTTTGATAGATCGACGTCGCCGACGGGAGAGGATACCAGTAGCGGGGAGGAGGGGGATGATGACTTTGGGAGCCTGTTCAAGTCTTCGGGAAGTTCGAATATGGTGCAAGTGGGGCCGCCGATGTTGTCTAGGACACTTTACATCCAGATGGTTTGTATTTCCTCTCTTCTTTTCCATCCGCCGCTGAACGGTTTTTAGGAGTTTGTTGAGCGTCAGACGTTGAAGGAGGTATGGTTATGCTGCTGCGAATGATCCTTGAGTTGTTTCTGATACTTAGAGTTCCTTGTAGAGGCTTGATGAGGGTATCTCGGAAGATGAAGCGTGGAGGCTGTTCCTGCAGATCGTTGACGCTCTTGTTCACATGTCTACATTAGGCATTCTGCATCGTGACATTAAGCTTACCAACATCTTCATTGGCAAGTTGACCAGTCACTCATGTCCTCTTTGAACTTATCCTCTCTGTTATTCAGATGCCAAAGGAGACTGTAAAGGTGGGATTGACAAAGTCAGAGTTCTGTATAGTTCCCAGCTAATAATCCCCTTGCTGCAGTTGGTGACTTTGGCCTCGCAACATCCAGTCTGGCCGCTGTCGACCCGTCGGATGTGTCTCACCACGCTACTACCCTCGAGGCTGATATGACTTTGGGTACGGCACTGCATCTTCAAAACCTTGCACCTCGTTGACACTTATATAGAGGTCGGTACCCGCTTGTACATCGCCCCTGAAGTTCAGTCCAAGAAACGAGGACCAAGGAATCACAACAAGGCTGACATGTACAGTCTTGGTGTAAGTCCTATACTCCAAGTATTTGCGGTTACTCACGTTGAACACCTTTTAGATCGTGTTCTTTGAGATGAACTACATGTTTTCAACGGGCGCAGAGCGCATTGTTGTCCTGGAGGATCTGCGGAAACCGGGCGTTTTCTTCCCTCATGCGTGGGAAGCTCATCGAACTCGGCAGCGAGATAGTAAGAGAAAAGATAAAGCCTTGGAAGTTCTTGACTGACCTGCTTGACCCCTAGTCATCACCTGGCTCCTTCAACATGAACCTGACAAGAGGCCTACGGCGTTGGATCTTTCTCAGAGCCCGCTACTCCCCCCGCGTTTGGAGGATGAGTTTTTCAAAGGGGCGCTGAAGCTAATGGGTGAGTTGGATGACCAGTTGAAAGAGGGTCAACAGCTCATGTTGCCTGGTAGCCAAATCCGACTCACCTTATCACCAAGCCGTTCTGACCACCTTGTTCAACCAACCTGTCAGGCCGTCAAGGGGCGTCCTCTACGACCTCGAAGCAGACCCGCCTGAGCGCGCCTCTCTGAATGACACCGTTCAAGATCGCTTGGCTGCGATCTTCCACCTTCACGGAGCTGTTGCTATGGAGCCGCCCCTTCTCATGCCTGTTCTGGATCCGGAGGACGAGAAGAATCGAGCAACGTTCGTCGACCGTCACGGGGATGTCGTCACATTACCCAACAACATTCTCGTTCCGTTTGCAAGGCTCGCTGCTAGGGGGAATATCAAGCGGATCAAGCGTTATCACATCACCAACATCTATAGACCTAAGTAAGCGTTCACTGCGCAACTTCCATGTGGAGACCTTGCATTGATCGTTCCCCTTAGCCCGGTGGCGGGTCATCCACGAGTCTCCAAGGCCGCTATCTTTGATATCATCACGCAAGATCTGGGGTCGGGCCTCGTTGCAGCTGGAGCTGAGATTATAGCCGTTGCGAATAACTGCCTCAGTAGCTTCCCAAACCTTTCCCAGAACTACGACATTCACATCTCTCATTCTTCCAGTACGTTGGCGTGGGCTCGTTACAGTACTTGATGGCTGATTTATGCGTAGTCGTCGAGTTGACGATGAGTCGAGTTCCTGCCGGTCAGAGGGATGCCGTCGTGGAAATCATCAGCCAGTCGTCGAAGTCTTTGCCAACCCAGAAGCGGGCGTTGTTATTAAAGAGAGGTCTTCTTCGTAGCACCGCAGAGGAGCTGGAGATATTGTCGGAAACTGGTATGTTACTGTTCATAATCTTAATGGTTCAACAGTGAAATAAATGCGTTGCACAGATGATGATATCGATGATGTGTTATCAAGGTTGGAAAAAGTCTCTCCCGCTCTTCTTACGCTCTTGCAGCCTGCGGTGGATGAGGTGAAGGCTACTTTGCAGTTCGCTTTGTCGGCCGGGGTTACGCGTCAAATCTACTTTCATCCTCTCATGCTGGGTAGCCACCATACACACTTCAAAGACGGAATCATCGTGGAGGTTGTTCGAAAGAACAAGCACATGGATGTACTTGCTGCTGGTGGCCGGTATGTTGTCTCTATTGCTGTCCCTTCATCTGCTAACTAACTTTACCAGCTATGACAACCTCATCTCTCGTTACTCCCCTTTAAAGCAAAAGTCTGAAATTTGCGCTATGGGCTTGCAAATTGCAGTCGAGAAGATCACAATGGCGCTCGCCTCTTTCCAGAGTGCATCTGTCAAGACCCTGGTCAAGGAAGGGCGTTCGTTTGGCTTCTGGAGCCCGAGAAGATGCGATGTGTATGTTGTTTCGTACCATCCTGGGTATTTGCAAGATCGGTTAGAAGTTGTTGCATACCTCTGGCAACACAATATCAGCGCCGATATTATGTATGAATCGGGATTGCCTGACGCGGACCATGAGAGCCACGTCGACCTCTGTGAGAGGGAGGGTATCTTGTGAGTTTCATTCATCTATGCGAAGGCGCCTCCTTATTCAGTACATCAGATTCACTGTGTATCCTCGTCCTCGCACGGGGCGTAGAGATCACCCCGCCTTCAAAGTCAAGAGCATACTGAAGGGCACTGAATACGAACGTCAGTCCACGTTAGGTCTCCCAGAAAACCACTAACGTCTGTGACAGTTTCAAGGCAAGAACTCGTGGGATGGCTACAACATCATATCGCAGAACAGAAGCGAATCGATACTGCCACCTCTGGCGCTCCTGTCATTTCGGAGAGTGTATCTGGACTCCCACCAACGAAGGACACCCCAGCCTCCTCTGACATCCAACTACTCCTTCCCATAGATATCAAGAAGCAGCGAAAGCAAGTTAAGCAACTTTTCCTTGATCGAGGTGGGTTGTCCTTGTTTCGTCATCTTTATAGTTTGCTGATCGGCGCCCATTCTTCAAGCTTTCGAGACCAGTACCCAAATCAAGTCCGCGATCCAGACAGGCATACCCACGCTCGCCATAGACGTTGCGCCTGCGATTTTTGACGCCATGGTCAAATCGCAGAGTTGGATTACGGACGAAGACGCCTGGAAGCCAATCGTCGCTGCCTTCCCCACCCAACATTCGGCCTATGCCCAGCAACTCAGAGAGGCTATTCTTAAACGCAGATCGGAAGGCCACCCATTTATATTGCTGTTCGCTGTTCGTGAGGAACGCATTCAACTGCTCACGCTATCATGATTGCTTGATTTTCAAGATTGATAAATGTATTACCACTCGACCATTTCATGTTTGTAACAACTATACCTCTTTTGTATCATGACCCCCTAACCAATCTTGTAACATGCATATTCCCCTTTTCTCGCTTCTGCATTTCAAATTCACAGTTGCAGTATGATGTTCATACCTAGGTACAAATGGTAAAATGCCTTCTAGTCTCATGGCCGAGTACACAAACTTGAACGGACACTGCATGGAGATTCGGATGGTAAAAGAACACAGGAAATCAGCTTTATGTTGCAAGGAATCTGGATACCCCGATCGCTTCAGTTGAGAAAAGTAGCAATTGATGGAAAGAGAGGCCTCACATCGCAGTCACGAAGTTAAACACCAAAATTGTATTTCCTCCTTGCCCTCCACTCCACGAAAGACGGCCAGATCCAGTACAAGAGATGCCCGTATCGCACGAACGGTGGCATGAATACGGTCTTCTCGCCAGCATCAGCCGCAGTGATACACCTCCTAGCCACGTCCTCGCGCTTCAATCCATGTTTGTTGGGGTCGACTTCTCGAACTGGGCCGCTGTCGACCGCGGATGCACGGAAATCACCCTCGACGGTAGAAGGCAGGATAAGAGAGAATGAGATGTTGGGATGTTCAATTGAAAGGGACTGATAGAGAACGAGGGATGCGGCTTTAGTGGATGCGTAGATAGTGCGGGTTGGCGCTGCGATTACGGAGGCTAGCGATGAAACGAGGGTGATCGCTGGTGACTTTGATGTCTTCGACAGGAGGGGTATCTGGGCGTTGTTAGATGGCGAATTACCCATCGAGGTGGCAACTTACAAAGGTGACTGCAGCAATTAGAGGACCAACATAATTTCCTGTTGTCGCAGCTGCTGCGACTTCAGTTACTCGCTTGATTCCCTCGCGACTTGCCTCTTCTGGAGTAAATCCTCCATCTTTTGTCTCGACACCAGCGACGGCCATTAGAGGCTGTAGCGCCGAGACCCCAGCAGCGACAACGATAGTATCTAAACCATTCCAATCTAACCCCAGATCAAATCGAGCCAGGCAAAAAAAAAAAAAGTACACACTGGACTGGATGACTTCTCTGACTCTAACCATATCATCAACGTCCGCAAAGTCGGCCGTGACTCCCAAAAAGTCGTTCTCCTCGTCGGTGGTCCCAAGGCGCAGCGAAGATCGTGCCTGACGGCATTCCTTCACGACCTCGTCTACCAGTGCTCCTCTGCGACCAACAACGCAAACGACTGCTCCGCGCTCAGCATACTGGCGCGCTATTGAACGACCGATCCCGCTCGTCGCGCCTAATACGAGAACACGTTCTTTGGTCTTTAAAACTTTGGACAGGCGCCGAGGGTTTCGGAGAAGCTTGAAGAGCGCGAATGCAAGCGGGATTGCAGCAAGTGACAAAGTGCCCGTAGGCGTTTCAATCCATCTTCGGATGGCGAGGCAGAGCATTTGGGAGTTTCTGTCAGAGCTGAAGGTGATCAAAACGTGTTGGTGATCAGCTATATTTGCAACCGGCCCGACCAAGGCTCGACAAACAAACCGACTTGCCATTACCGCAGGTATAAAATTGAGCTTATACACAGATATGGTTTAGGCTGCTCGCTTCCTCAGTCAATTGCTTCCAACGTTCTCTAACGACTCAATCACGAACCAACGTCTACAAAATGCTTGAAGGCTTTCAAAACTCGGAGCCCGCTTTGCCCAAAAATTCAAAGGGAAGGCGCAACGCCAAGACACCGGCTCACAAGAAAATAACGCCTGCAATAAAAATCGGAACAGAGGTCGTGAGGTTTGCAACAGGGCTATGACTGGCGCCCGATAAAATGTCAAACTTTTAAAGCTGCAAAGGACTCCGAAAACAGAACATATACCACGACGCCAAATATTCTGTTCGCAGTCGCTGTAAGTGATTTTCCAGTTCCGCTATGTAGGAAAGAGTTCCGGTGTCATGGCGTACAAGACGCCGTACATGATATTACTGGTGAAACTGTATGCGCAGTTCCATCCAAGGAGGCTATTCGAGCGCCGTGCAGTTGTGGATGCTAGGATGAAAACGCCGGTCAAAACTGAAATCAGTGATTAGCCGGTCGTAGGTAACGGAAATTAGGAGAAACGTGCTCGCAGAAATAGAAAGAGTTCCCCTTCGTCCAAGCAGTGTTATTTCCACCAAGTATCCAACGAGTAGAGAACCTGGGATCCCACATATGGCCAAGATGACTTGCTTTATTCAGATTGTAATCAATAATTCGAAGGGCTGAGGAAATACTTAATAGAAGACTCACATTGCCATAAGTGATGTACATTGAGCCGTCACCGACGTTCGCGCCTCGACTTACAAAACTGGCATTGAGGATACTAATTGAGAAGCGCAAGCTCGATGTCAGTCGGCCAAACTTACCAGTAGGTGATGAAGGAATAGTATCTGAGAAATTCCGTGCAATATGCAGTGAGCAAAAATAATACATACAGCGTATAAGCAAGGCCGATAAGAGGTGGTAGCGACTTATTCAATAGATTGAAAATGGCACAAGCGAAACGCACGTACCCCATATGATGATCAGCAAGCTGGTGGACCAAGCCAATTTTCGCGTCGCAGATAACGGTTTGATGTCAAAGTTGATAAACTTGCGTTGAAGAGCAGCCTTCACATTCGTTCCAATTTTTTTGCTTTCATTTCCGGAACCAATCTTCTCCACCTCTCGTAATTCTTCAAGCGTAAATTCCGACACCTTCCCATTGTACTTGGCGACCTTATGAATAACCTCCACGGCATCTTTATCGCGTCCATGTCCCATGAGGAACGTTGGGCTCTCGAAAAGCTTGAAAACGTCTTCTTTGAGCTTACTTCACTCAAGTGGCGACCATAAGCCTAAACCGGGGGGACTTGAGCGGTTTTACTTAACGAAGCATGGAAATTACCGTCAGATTGATAGTGAATAGCTCAGTATGTTATGGTCCCATGTCGCTCATTGACGCTGTACCTGCAATTTTCGATGACCTTGGTCGCTAAGTGCCCAACTACTCCCTGATTAGAGTCAAATGTAAGTGGGAAGAATGGCTATTTACAGCACCATTCGCCTTTCGAAGGGTGCGTTTAACTGCTCACGCTGTCCTTAATTGTAAAGGTCAACTATTTAGTGCCAGTTGACGTGAATGACGACTGTACCTCTTTCGCCCAACCAATCTTGTAGTATGCGTATTCAACCTCATCGCCTTCCCTACCCGTCTCCGCCTCGCATAAGATAATTTCTTTGTACTTGATGACGAGCCCGCCACTTTGAGCAAAGACTGTTTCGACTGTTCCCGACTCGAAAGTATGCGTTACGCGCAACGGAATGATGAGGTGGAATATGGGCTCGGGCCCGTCGTCGGGTGAGCCATTGGTCTTCCGGAGTAATTTGGTCAGACAAGATTGAATCCAAACGGCATGCTGTGCTTCGTAAATGATGTCCGCTCCGAGCACAAGGTTGAAAGGTTGGTCAAATGGTTGTGATTGAAAGTGTGTCTCGGAAAAAAGTGACCAGTCCAAAGAATGAGTGGTGACCTTTACAAGGTCTCCAGGGTCTAAGCTGTTGCCCCGAACGTTTGTTGCAAGGTTCGTCAGAACAGATGGGTAATAGTCGGTAGCAACGATCTCTACCTCCCTCCCTGCGACTTTTCGCATGAGCGCCGCAACGGCAAGACTGACTAGTCCAGTCCCAGCTCCGAGCTCAAGGACCCTCAGTTTCCTCGATGATATGTTCCGCTCGAGCAGTCCAAAGTTCTCCGGCTTATCAGTGATCATCTCAGCCAAAACACATGCGCCACCCCAGGTTTGTGCGCCTACGCTTCCATAATCCTGATTCTCCAATGGAGCATCGGTTAGGTTGACGGTGACCGAGCCGAATCGAGATTCAAAGATGAAGGTGCGGCAGATGATGCCGGCGGCTGCGGTACCTGCACAGATGGCGAGCAGGGAGGCGGCATCTTGGATCAACTGCTCCGCATGGTGTCCTCCCAAAGGTGGGTCACATTCTTCTGTGGAACTGAAGTGGCCTATGAGCGCGGTGAGCCACTTGATTGCGTATGTCCGTTCAAAAGAGTCCATTCGTAATTCGTCCAAGGAATCGCGTCCTGCGCTTGGAACTGAATGATTATCTTTGCGACGTGTTATACCTCTAACTTGTGGGTTGTAGATTTTCCTTAAGTATCTGACGGAGCCGACGAGATGATCAATGGAAAATGCGGCGAGTTTCCTGATGGGTGGAAGTTGTGATGTTGGGGGAAGCATGTCGATCGTGGGTCCCAATACCTACTCTGATCCCTGATAATAATGTTTTCCAATAACGAATAAAAAAGAGTGTAAATTAGACGCTTACCTTGGTTGGACTTACAATTGACATTGCGCTAGAGGGCGTAAAAATTTGTTTGTGCGGCCAAGCCTGACCAAACAACTAAACATACATTGTGTGTCTTTTCCCTCTGATTCTTACCCCCACAACAACCACGAACGACTGAAACCATAGCGATGAGCTTGAGTACCAACAAACGTTCCCTTCATAAAATTGGAGTCCCTCTGGTCCTTCCAGCCGTGCCAAGAATTTGGAAGACCACTGTAAGTGGAAAAAGCTCAGCGGACAGCCAGCAACGGCGCAGGTTTGTGCTGAGCGAGCGACAACAATTAAAGTACGTCCTCTGTGACAAGTTGAAGAAGAGAAACCCGCAATACAATTTAATCATTGTCACGTGATGGGATGGTTGCGATCCCGGTGCGAGGAACTCTCTCTCACCCTTTTAGAAATTGATTTAGCTCCAAAACTCTTCCTTGGTGTTCCGTTTTTGACGAGAACAGCAGACATCCTGGCTTACGGCGAGTGTTGGCCAAAGTAATCCTGACAATTACTGGTGGTTACTATCAGTCACACGTCTTAAGATCCGTTCAAGCCAGAACATCGCCCCACACTGCCTCCCTAGTGGCAATTGTTTATCAAGGCATTTGACAGGAGATTAGGTCCACGCCAACACCCTTCACTTCATGAACCTTCCCTCAAACGGGAATTCAAATTTCCAACTAAAGCTGACCATTGTCGGGAACGCAGTATGCGGGAAGGTGCGCATTCTGCCGTACCAATATAAAATTCGGCTTAACACAAATCACTCGACCAAGTCGTCACCTGTTGTCACTTATGCGCTCGGAAAATTCACAGAGGTGAATGCCACTTTCGGGACTTTTCCCAGCCAACTAAATTCTAATCGCTGTGACGACTGTCGACTTAACAGGACTTTGTTCCTACTGTTTATGATCCCCACATAGAGGACATCAACGTAAACGGAAAGCGCGTAGAATTGTCCGTATGGGATACCGCCGACCAACAATATTCTGCTTGCGTCAGACGTTTAACATACCCCAACTCCCATGTGGTTTTAATTTGTTTTGCAATTGACTCGCCTGGGTCGCTGCAGAATGTGCAAGAGACGGTAAGTATTTTCAGATCACACACAGACTCAACAGTCGCTCAAAACCCCAATTCAGTGGATCGAAGAGGTGACACATTATTGCCCTGGGGCACCGATCATTCTTCTCGGGTGTAAAGTAGACCTGAGGAAAGATCCTGCATCAATAAATGTACTCAGCAAGCTTGGAAGAGCGCATGTAACAGAAGAAGAGGTGTGTTGTGATTTTTGGCGTCAACCTTAAAACGTCTGACAGGCAATAGGGTTTGGCGGTAGCTCGGAAGATTGGAGCTGCGCATTACATGGAGACTTCTTCCAAAGAACGAATCGGTCTTTATGAAGTGTTTGAGTGTGCTGCGCGTGAGGGTCTTCGATACCGGCCTCCGGAACGACAATAGATGCGTCGGGAAAATTGCACAGTTGTCTGATTATGATCACCATGAATCGTTGAAGCAACATTTTACGGGCCTCTTTTTTTAGGTCCAGAGTCGACGAGTATACACGAACACGAACAATTAATTATGACAGCTGAATGCAGAATGACGAGCCTGTGACCCGTGCTACGCACGGGCTAGCATGTTATTCTTTATCAATGTTTCGTATTCCAATTGCATTCTTTAAGAAGCTTCAGTTAGTGTATGAAAAGTTACCACACATCTCCAACAACGCGCCGCCCAAGGGCAGCGCGTCGTTGGTAGACTGTATGGCCCCCATGAGTCAAGTAATTGAGCAGTGCACATCTATTACATTTCCAATGTTACCTATAATTGAGAGTGTTAGAAGTAGAGAGTAAGGGCGAGAGTAAGAGATAGACATCAGGAAAAGGTGATTTCTCCGATAGATTGCCGGTTCAATCTGTAGCAAGATGTATGGAAAGTAGGCACCGTACCTTAGCAGGGCGCAACATGTAACCACATTGGTCATGATAGCATGCCCTATTATTTGATAGTGCCTAGAGCCGATTGAGGAAGCAATATCCTATTTGTTGGATGGATAGATACAGCCAGATCTATGCTGGCTATCAATGCTATGGATTACTACGGTTCAATTAGTGACTACTAGTTACATTTGAGAACTGCAAATATATCTATGTCAATGTAAGAATTTAAGTAAAGGTTTGCATGCTCCGAGACATTGTGTGAGCGCCG
>KN838679.1:27433-44770 GCA_000827195.1 Laccaria amethystina LaAM-08-1
CTGAGTGCGTGGAGGGGTCATGAGCTGAGCATTTGGTATCAGACCTGGAAAGCATATGAGAACATAAAGAAGAATTAAAACTGAAACGAAAAGCACCACCACTCTGCCTTGAATCACGTTGAGTGGAAGGTGGAGTCGCGAGTTGCACAAATCCTCGTTCAGACGCACGTTTCACGTTCTCGGCGGCGTTGCTGTGCAAGGGATCTCGCAGAGGAAGAACTTGATGACTGGGGTGTTGTCAGACTTCTCAGCTGTTCTCGTGTGTGTTCTGCTTGCCAATGATTGTCCACAGAGGGTTGAGGGTCCACGATGTGAGCATCAAGACCTGGAAAGTGTGTCAGGCTAAAAAAAAACTCAAAAGGCTTCGCACCAACCTTGCGTAGAGGGCGGCGTTGCCAGTTGCATCGACCGCAATGTACGTTCGCGCTCCTGACGACGCTGTTGTCCAAGAGATCTCGCATTGGGAGTGCCCTTTCGCTCACTTGTCATCCTTTGTCGGTCTTGCGTCTGTTTTTCTCGTTGTACATCAGGACTGTAGCCGACGAATGTAAAGGGTGGTGACTATGAAGAGAGATGATATCAGCTAATATAGGGTACATCGAACAAATTTGTTCCATTACCGAGGTTGCAGAACCGTTAGCTGTGGGCGCTCTGTTTTCATCATCTTGTACACAACTCAGGTGTCGCTGTCAAGGTGAGCTTTGGAGGTCCACCTCTCGAGAGATGCGGCTCGTGGAGCGAGCATTTGCCCTCGCTTGCTCTGCGGATCCAGGAAGTGGAGTTGGTGTATGTGGATTTGTGATTGGTGTACGGCGGCGAGGACTTTCTTCAATATTAGAGAGAACACAATCATGCAGCACTTGTCGAGTGTGCTGCTGATGTTGTTGAGGATAGTTGAGGCTGCCCTCAAATGGATCCATGATTAAGGGGGCAAGTAGAAACAAATGGTATGCTCACCTCAGAGTTCTCTATCGGCGTGTCGTTCTGCGTGTCGGTATTGTGATCACAAATTGAACCCTGAGTCCCTGACCTCCTAGAATAATCGAGAAATTGAAAGGCGATTCTTGGCGAAACCACTGCTCAAGCGCTCAAGCTCAAGTCTTGTTGCCTCGCATGCTGTGTTTCTAAAAACGGTTGTTATGATTTCGTGCAGAGAGCAAAAGAAAGCATGTGTCTAACTCCGCTAGTGCCATGGCTTATACAGATTGTATTGAGAGAGTGAGCAGAAGTATAATGAAAGGGGGGAATGGGACACAGAAGAGCGAGAGATGTAGAAGAAGCGGGGATATATCGTTGCGAAGAGAGTGAGTCACGCTTATGATTACCCTATATAGTACTTTGTCTTATGGTTGCCTTATAAGGCAAAAGTGCCTTGTCGTATTATAAGATAGATAAGATAGATATAGTACTTTGTCTTATGGTTGCCTTATAAGGCAAAAGTGCCTTGTCGTATTATAAGATAGATAGGCCACCAGCTCAACACACACATACAGTGCGGAAATGAAAATTTCAATTTCCGAATTGAGGATCTGATAGTGACATCAATTCGGAGATTTAAATTTCATTTCCAGTACTTACATATGTTGATCTGATCACGTCGCTTAGAAATTTTGAGAGTCCGCCGTGTGCATGTGTCGATCTGGGGTGGCCTATCGTTCTGCATTCAGCTGGAATTGCACTCTGACGCCATAATCCACAAGGGGGCTTCTGATGGATCCCGAACAATGACTTGAACCTTGAACGGACTAAGTTCTAACGAGAGTCGGATTCGTGCACACGCCGAAAACATTGGGAAAGAGTTGAGAAAGAGAGAGGTGGGAGAGGTTCAGTATGCTTAGCTTGATCCGACATCACTCTAACTTGGTGATCAAGAAAAGTCGTTCATTTCAGCACTTACTTATTGGGACGGCCAGTGCTCTCGCGTAACTTCTGGGCCATTCCTCGCGTCATCACAAAACAGACGTCATCGTCTGTCGCCTCTCCGCTGGACGGCTGCTTCAAGACGGACACTCATGACTATCATGCCCAAAAATTCGGTGGTCATCAAGCCTCTTAACAGGGCCTTCAGCGTCATGGAGATCTCGATCAACGATAGGGATGTCGGAGAAAGCTTTGTTTGCGAAGAACCCCATGTACTCGGTCCTATCCACGGTTTTGGCTACAATTCTCTCAGACCCACTGGAGGATGACAAAATTGAGGTCGTTCGGAAACTTGGATGGTCAGGCAGCAGGCTATTCAAGCATGGGGAGTCGGTTTCTTTCCACGTCCGTGTTTGAATTTTGAAATACGCATGTTTGAATGCGGGGCTCTTATTTTGCGTTTTATCAACTCACTAGCTATTCCAAGTAGACTGTAAAGCGTGAAACGTTCAATCCCCATGAATTTCAGATACCAAAGAGGCATATAGCTTCCGAGTCTTCCTTTGTTTCTTCACATCATCACATCCGTCACGTCATCACCTCGTCGTCCTATCACAGAGGTCCTCCAGCATTTGCTTTGTGGCCAGTGGGTGACAAGCTTGGAAACCTACGTGCGCATCGCCCATGGCCATCTAATTATTCGAACGTGCTCGCCTCATAGTTTTTCGTAGCTCATTAACGAACTTCAGCCCGCTGGCCGCTTTGACACTACATCGGGAGTGATATCTTCGAGTTAGTGCCTGGACAATGGATTTGCTTTGACTTCCTTTGATACACGGGCGCGATTGGGCCTTTCGGACCTTGAAGCCGTTACTGGTGAAATGGGTCATAAGGTTCTGCAGCGGAATATCGTCGCAATATCACAACTCCTTACTATTGAGGTCGCCCTCAGATCCAACAAACACGACTATGGAGTAAAAGGGGCCTTCGCTTTCCATGTTTTGGCTGGTGGCTACCAACAAGGACAATACTACTTAAGCGGGGCCAACAAGTTTCGCGACCACCCGTCCCGTTTTGGATGTCGAGGACAGTCCGGCCACATTACGCACAAAGGGAGCTCTGGCGGTCGCAGGCCACATTTGCATTACGCCTTGACAGCCCCGGGTGTATAAATGGTAGATCGGTTGGTGAGTGGGTCGCTCAACCCCCTTCACCACACCTTCGAAGCAGCGAGAAGCTCAGAGTTATCAATCCCCCGTTCTTCAATCGTCGGTACGTCTCTCACTTGGCATCGTCTCTTCTTTCATGGCGTCAAATTAACTACATATCAAAAGTACCACAGCTGCTACCATGTCTACCATTGGCTCTCCCATTTCGCGTTTGCCTCAAGAAATTCTCCTCGAAATTTTCCACACTGGTTCCTGCCTAACAGGCAACCCGTTTGACGCGATGGGATTCCCCATCTTAGTTTCGTTGGTCTGTTACCACTGGCGCGCCCTGGCCTTATCTTCATCGCCATTATGGTCTACCATTTCGTTGGAGTTTGGACAGGACGACTCTTGGCCTGCAGAAATCTCCCTCGAGAGCGCGAAAAACCGCGTCCGACACGTTTCTAAGTTCTTAGAACGCTCCCGTCAGGCCCCTCTTTATGTTTTTCTTGACATATGGGCGTTCCAAGATGGATACGATCATTATCAGCACGATGACGCTGACCTGTGCACCAAATGGTTCGATTTCCTCCTTGAGGCTATTGGTATTCTTCTTGGCCCCCACGGGGCCCGCTTCCGCGAGTTCCACCTTCTTAGTGAAGCTATCACCCCAGTCGTCCAAATCCTCTCCCATCTTCCACCGTTCGCCATGCCACTTCTGGAAACCCTGAAAATCCACTGCTCAGATCCTTACCAATCTTATCTTGGTGACTTCGAGCCTGAGGGAATCGATCATACCCTCTCAACATTCCTTAACCCCTCGGGGAGCGGAGGGAGAGAGGCTGTAGCATATTTTGCGAATGCGTATCCTTGCCTGAAAGATGTGACTCTATGTGGGATACCCCTCCCTTGGAGTTCATTTGCCCCGCGTAACCTCACCTCGTTAACACTCAACTTTCTACCGCTCAACGTGCGTCCTCGGGCTGTGGATTTTCAAGCGCTGCTTCTCGGAAACGCGCACTCTCTGGAGATGTTGTCGATTCAAGGCTCTGCACCTTTTGAGAAGTGCGAGCCATTCACCCTCCCCAAATTGGTAACTCTCTCTTTGGGTTACGCTTACCCGGAAGAAGTGACGCCCCTCATACCCACCGTCCGAGTACCCAACCTCAAAAACCTGATAGTCACGGACCTGCGCCACTGCCTGACTACTACCGAGGAGCGAGTTTTGGCCTATGCTAATCCTTACAGCACTATCTCACTCTTCGTTGCCTTATCCAAACAATTACCCTTTCGCACACTCGAGGAACTGACGCTCTGCTACGTCCTCCTCGCTCCCCCCTCTCCCAAAGTTTCCCTACATTGCCCACCCCCCGATCTCGCGACAACCTCCTGGCCACACTCGCTTTTCTCTTCCCTCGTTTCACTGAAGTCGCTCAAACTTTACGACCCTGACGAGGGGACACTAAAGTCCTTGAACTCCCTTTTTTACAAACCCCAAGTCGCGAAGGAAAATGATAGGCAGAGAGTGTATGTCACCCTCCCAAGACTGCAATCTCTACACGTGCGCTGCAGGGACTCCGATCGCGACCTCGTTCGTAGGTTTCTGATCGACCGCATCATGTATATTCAACTCGCCAGGAAATACAACGTGCCCCGGCTGAAAGACATCACCGTCTCCGCAGCCGCAAAATGGGCACACCTGCTCGACACACCTGGACTAGCCTTGATCACAGATCAAGTGACAATAATCGATAGTCATTATAATACGGAAGCATACGCTTGTGTTGGAGATGCTAAACAAATGGTCCAGCCACAAGTTTTATAGCGTCGTTTCAAATCATACTGTCTTTTACTAAGGATGTTTAACGTGTATTTAACCGTATTTAACAGTTGATTGGGGACCGTAACAAGACGACTTGAACTTGAAAGTTTGAAAAGTGAAGTTGGGAAACGAATGAAGAGGCATAAGTAAGGCAAAAATCACTCATGCCAGAAAATTGGTGTGATTAATTTGACGGCGCTTGATTAGAAGGGCCACGTTGCAAGGCCAGTGCTCCTCTAACCTCCAACACTCGATAAGCGTAAGTGCCTGTGAGTGCTCCCTATTGATCTGCTGAGCCCTGCGCAAGGTCATGAGCTGATTTTGATTTCATAGCGCATGAACCATGTCGCCGAGGCTCGAAAGTATTACTGGGCTACGTTCTCCAGTACCGACCCTGCTTCGCTCGAATTTGGAACCAACAGAGATTGAGAAAGCGTCCATCCTCGACGCAATTCGTTCTTGCGAAACCAAGCTGTTCGCCATTTCACATGTTCGGGATTATCCCACAATTGAAGCTCGGGACTATTACATGCGGTTTCTCACCTCTCATCGAGCTATTCTCTCCGTCATTCGCCGAATCCCAAATGAGCTTTTGGATACAATATTTACTACGGTTGCAGAGATCAATGGTGGACAACCCTGGACGTTGGGACTCGTGTGCCGTCGGTGGTGGATAGTCGCGTCGTCATCCATTCCTCAGATCCGACCCGGTGGAGAATACGCTATTATTTCGTGGAAAAAGAGTGTCTCATCGTCCATGATGAATCCGTACATGTCCCGGCTGCCTAAGCCAATATCTATTTCCATCCATAACGTTGATCCTACTTTAGGTGCGAAACCGTACCGGGCTGAAGCATCTCATTCAAGTCTATCCCTCGCCAGCAATCGCTGGGTATTGCTATCCTTGGACTTGGGGAACACGAACTTCACCACTCTCTCTCAAACCATCCGAAATAATCTCCCTCTCCTGCGCTCCCTCAAAATTAAATTAAATTCGAAACTTGAAGGAGGGCTGGGTGGTTTTCTCAATGCCTTCGAGAACACCCCGCAACTGCGAGAGATCGAAGTGGAGGCTCATTCCTCCCATTTTTTGGTGGTTCCTTGGGGCCAGATAACTCGATATGTTGAGCGTTGTCAAATGTCCGTCGCTCTCACAAGGCTTATACGGGATGATTCTATCTTAGAAGATCTCACTTATATTGTTTCCTCCACCACGATACATTTCCCAACAGCAACTCTAAAGCATCTCAAATACCTTGATATCAGGGCCCCGGACGCAGGTCTATATTACACCCTCAGACTCCCAGCCTTGAAGTGTGTACGCTTGCAGCTCGACACTGGGGACGCTATTGAAAAATTAATCCATCTGATACAACAGTCGTCCTGTAATCTTACGAAGATCTCGATCCATGCTCGATTTATGGAAGAGTCTAGTCTGTTTACCCTTCTACAACTAACTCCACAACTCCGAGAATTGGAATGCAATGACCTTCCAATCAGCGATCTCTTGCAACTCACATTCTTTCCTAATATACTTCCCATTGCACCCCTCCTAAAAAAGCTGGTGTTGCACAGTTCTTCAAGGGCCTTTTACCCCGAACTCATGGCGATGATAGAATCCCGAGCTAAGTTCGGGGAGCGATACATACGAAAACTTCCTCCCAATTCTGTTGAGCGGCTGGACGTTCAAATGGTATTTCCAAGCTCCGGGGAGTGCGTGGAAACACATTCACTCCTTGAGGGATGGGAACAGCCATCGACAGCCAAATTCTTGAAGGTCAAAAATATGGCAGCACAACTCCAGTCGACACTCGATGTCTGGCGTCGGCCTCAACTTCGGAGTGGGATAATTCAATCCGTTCTGGATGTGAAAAAAAGTTACGTTCTTCATTCAATTCTAACATGTATCGAGGTCGAACGAATCCTGGATGTTATGTTTTTAAATGTGTGTGTTCCCTTTTGTTTCACATTTCAGACTGGCTCATATATTCGTAGACGTCAAGAGTCCACAAGGCGGTCTATGAAATAATTCTAATGGGACCAAATAAAATACCCTACGAAGAGAAGTATCGGTTCTACGAGCGCGCAGAAGCCCTTATTCACGAATGGACTCCGCTTCTCCTTGCCGATATTCATAGTCGTTGCTGGATTGAGCAGGGGAAATATTCTCTTTTATACGTTGGAGAGAACCAAGGTATTTGTGAACGTCGTGGGACTCGCCGATTAGCGTGCTAACCAAGTTTTTTGGTCAAGCGGACCCGCCATACAGAGATATTTTATTTGGGAAGCCACAAAATGTCGAAGACTCAGAGTTATTCTGGTACAGGTGCTCCCCCGATGATGGATAGACTTCTCCGATTTATCAGCCAGAAATCCGAGAGGGTAACAAAATTTCTATGGCTTTCAAGGTAAGCTTACAGTAAGTGAACTTGAATCCGACTCCTACTATCGAACTAAAATTATTTCAGAAGAACGTATCCCTCCAATTACTAGCCGACGTACTTACAACTGGAACCAATCTTAATATTTTGTACTTAGGTTTGCCAATGGGAGTACGACCAAACCAAACATGAACACACTCAAAGAAGCTTGCAGTACAAAGAAGCGTACCTTTTTTTTTCCATAAATCCCATTCTACTCACCCTTGTGCCCGTCCCATCCAAATATTTTTGTTACTGTTTGGGCCCTGATGTCGTTGTGCGATCGCTTCCTGGTTGGCCGAGTGGTAGAGGGAAAGGGGGAGGCCTCCCAGAATATCGCATAGCTCTACGACCGACCTGTCTGAGACTTTCCAATCCATAATTTCTTGGAATTTATTTCCCTGAGGCTTGCAGCTTGACACGATCATTATCGGTCTGTAGGTCGAATTATGCGTAATTTTAGAAAAGGGTGATGAGTGACTCAAAAATTGTGGGGGACAGAGGTATGCCAATATTCAACCTGGTCCGATCACGACCTTATTTTCGCTAGAGTAGAATATTATCAAGCTAGAAACACAGCCGCGCTGCAAAGGCCTTAAGGTGTTGCAATTTGCAGAAATTTAATACATTATACACACTACACTATATCTATTACTATGCATAAAGTTTCTACCAGGTGTAACATTTCTGAGGGAGGAGTGTTCTAGTGATACAGAAGGCTTTCACCGTTGAGAATAAAGCATAAGAGAGAAAGACACATTACAACATCCTGGTTTTCTTGGGGGTAAGTAAACTAGCCGTCTGTGTCACCCTAGCGACAACTGCGACCTTGAAGCTGCGTTCAGATATGCCGGCGACCCCGAATATGGCCTATGCGTCATCAACCGCGGGTCTTCCTCCATCACGACGCTCTGACGGAAGCTTTGGCTTACAGGTCGCGAATAGTCACCTGCAGACGAGTGGGCGTCAAATTGCAGTAACGTTGACCCACTTCCCCCAGACTCGAGCGTAGTGCTGTTCCATGCGCGATCCTGAGCCATGCGAGAGATGATAAGGTATCCAGCGATTTGCTATACAAGGAACATCAGCGAGATTTTTGAACGGGCGATGCCAGCTTACCTGCGCGGATGAAGCCACGCCCAAGAAGACTTGATTCAGCGAGTGATCGATTGCAAATGTTATGACAAAAACGAGTGCAAAAATAGAATTAAGAGCTGCACTCTCGATTAGGATAGTCGACAAAGAAAAGTACTCCGAGATCTGCTCCCATCGGAGGTATTTCTTTGCGCGCTGGCGGTAAAAGAGGAGACGGGCGGTAATGAGGATGGTGATGAGCATGTTGGCGGCGGGTGAGATAGCATAGTAAGCTGTTCCGTAGGCCATGGGAAGGGCGCTGTACAAAGCGAATCCGCGGGAATATGATTTTAGGTTCCAGAGGGTCCCCATTACCATTACTAGACGACCGGTAAGATATGAGAAGTGCAGTGAGGATGGGGGGAGATATACCGAATGATGCGAGGACTAGGAGCGCGGGGAGTGCAATCACGATGCTGGATATAAGGCGCCCTCCGGAGGCCGTCCAAATGACCCAACAGCGCCGGAGCTACTCACCCCAAACGTCAATAAGCATCCAAGCGACTCATACGACACACTCACCAACAATAGGTCTACGAGAAATGTCAAGACGAACAGCGAGCCGTAGAAAATCTCATTGATCAGCACATTCCGGGTGGCTAGGAAGTAGGCCCATGGCCCTCCAGGGTAATTCCGGTTATCGATATACATGCTCTGAATGGTTTGCGCTTGGATTACGGCATAGACAGTTTCGACGGCGATCAGGAGGGTTATGTAGAAGAGGAGGAAAAGGGATTTGCCATCCTTTTTGAACAAGGGATGAGAAGAAGAACGTTGAGACTTGGAGTATCTTGAATAGAGTAACTTTGCACAGTTTATGAATAGGACGGCCTGGAAACCTATCGTTGTGGTTAGCAGGACGCAGACGGAGACAACTGAGAAGAACGAGCGCTGACCATATCCCACCCCGGTAATGAAGTCTCCAGCTAAGAACGTCCGCTCCAGGTAAATGTCGTATGCTGATTCGTCTGGGCCATAGTATTTTGTGGACATGAAGGGCTCGTAGGATGAGGGGGAGACCCAAGGGAGTCGTTCAGAAGTTGGGATGAACGTGTCCACCCCATGGCTCTATAAGACCCCGTGCCAAAAATGAGGCGCTCATTAAGTCAACAGAGCCAACTGATAACATTTTGGATAGGACGTGGACACCCAAAATGTGCGTTTGGCCGTGGTACGCAAGCTATCCCTTTAGGAAGGATAGGAACAAGATATACAGTGAGCATTCAACACGAGTCAGCGCCGATACCCTGTGATCGCCTAAAAACAGGGAGATCTACGGAACCCTTTGACCATTTGGTCAATCGTCCGCAATTACGGGGCCGGTGAGTGTGCACTGTGCATGGCCTCCGACATTGCATTCGGAGTTTGGTCGAGTCGCACCGAAGAGTTTTGTGTTGGTTTCGTTTGAGTACTGTGAAGACCATTTTAGCCAAACGAAACACGCAGTTGGCTTACAATTGGTGTAAACTTGAAAATAGAATTCTTGGCGATGTTGTGGAAGTCGAGTTGTTCCATATTACGTAACAGATCACTCATGTCAAGCACGTGTTGAGGAACTCCTGGCCCTCGTCGAGTCTTATTGATGTCGACTTGAGTTAGACTTGAATCCTCTTGTATCTGGCGTTCAGCGGAATTGGTTCAAATTTCTTTCCAAAGTCCTTTGGAATGTTTTCAAAGTACCCCCATTATCCTATGCGCGTCCGAGATAATATTTAAGTAGTATGGTATGCTGTTATGTAAATCCTAATTAAATAGTACCTTTCGGGGAGGTGGCAGGAAAACATGCACGAGCTTGTCTCCTTGTTTTTTGATTATTTCCGAAACAAGGAAAAAAGGAGGCTTCAAGTCGGATAAGTTTAGTCGCCGAAAGATAGGCACCGACGGAATGGCGCACCGTCAAGACCACTACTGCAGCGAAATACTAACGGCATAGTTTAAGAGGCTGGCCACTGGAAGCGATGGCATGGCACAGGCAAGGGAAGGGCTGCTATTCAACCCTATCTCGCCTTGTCATTTTTTCTCCGCCAACCTTGATTCAGAATCCAAATATCTAAGATTAGATTTGGGTTGGATTTGGGCGCCCATACCAAATCTAATTTTGGATATCTTTCGAAAGTTCTGCGTACTTAAGTACACTGCCATCGATAAAGAGCCTGACCCAATCCTTACGACGACAGAGGTTACGCTTATTTTAGACGATAAGCAGCAGTGCTCAAACAATCTGCAGTGGGCGCAATGCACCAGTAGTCGATGTCCTTCTTCAACAACACAAAATGCTACTACGGGAGTTTTAAGTACTGCTAGATGTCCTGATTGGCCGGGCGTCGATGCGGAGTCTCTACCATAGTTGCAGGTGGCGTAAAGTCCCTTTCATTCTTCTTATCTTTGAGCACCGACTGGTCTCCCGGACATTCAGTTTGTTTCTTCAACGGCCGGTCTGTCGCTTCCAATATGCAATTACTTCCGTCGCGTTCGTCCTCCCAATTATACCTCCTCTTGCTTTCCGGGAGCTCCCTATCGGCTGCCGTTCCGTCGCGAGTGTCCGAGTCTTATAATAACTTGGATAGTCAGGGTTCAACGACTATCTTTCCGAGATCAACGGTGAGATGCTCTTCAAGCAAACTCAAACTCCCCTAAAAAAACATCCAGGTAGATTGAGACGTCGCCAGTATGAAAAAAATTACGGTGAACATGAAGCCGTGGGCCTCGGACTTGATTCTTGAAGACCTCCAACTACCGTGCGAAGTCGTGGAAACAACGTTTGTTCGTACGCGAAATCGGCCAACAGTACTAGCAATAGTAGCATGATATGGAAAAGTCCAAGTGGTTCCACGAGGCCGGCCAGGATAAGGTAACACTGGCCATGGGGGGAAGCCTGGCAAGACGGTGGGCGGCGTAGGATCCAGTATTGCATGCTCCAGTGGGCGCTCTTCGGAATCGCTGCACAGTCATCACAAAACTCAAGAGAACGTTCGGTCGGTATAAGAAACAATGTTGGGCGAGCCGTGTGCGTAGAAGCGTACAAGGAGCTCCGTTTGACGACATGGTGAGACCGCTGGCCCAGGTATCATACTTGTGGGAATATAAAAGAGACCGCTGGCTGCTACCGAAATGCTCGGGTATGGGGATTAAGATTGACATTCTCAAAAAATTACGCCTGAACTGGAACCCTTGTCCGCGACAATTTGTATGAGTCCAAGACGGTCGAGATTGAGCAAAGCTGATTGGTCGTTGTAGTCCGATTGTACCGTACAGTCTTGGGTCGACATACCTGTTCTGTTAAATCTTAAATCAGTCAAAATGAGATATAAACTGTCGGTCTTACAGTGCTTTGCATAATGCTTTGCAGCACGAACTTTTTAAGTTTGTATTTGGTTGTGCTTGAACTGATCCCGAGGTGTCACAACTACCCTTTTCGGCCTGCCCTATGTAGTGCCCGAATTTTTTTACGGAGACTCGTTGTCCCAAAGCAGGGTGCCCTCACATACACGGTCAGAAATTTGAGATGCCATACTGACCAAATGAAATTTCTGTGGAAACTTTCTACGAAAGGATCTGTCCAGAATAGGCCTGACCGTGACATCTCGGGTCCAGTTCAAACACAACCAAATACAATTACAGTGCTTTGCATACTATCAGTGACCAGGAGTTTGATATGATTCAGGAGTTTGAAATCCTTGACTCCCTCTCTCAATATTGACACAGGCTTTCTGGGATTTTTTTCTGGACTAATTATGACTCTCACCAATACGAATATCAACTTTTTTTGTGCAACAATTGTGTTTGACGAGCCCAGGATTTTAAAAGGTGGTTTTCGGCCCATCAAAACATGTGGTGTATACAAATGTTCTCTAAGATCTAGTCCGATCCTTTGCACTAGGCTTTCCACAAACTTACAGGCATATACTAGTAAATGAGACGACTTCAAATACAAAAAATCGAGCAGAAATATGAAGAACTTCGCTTACAGTTCAACAAATTTTGATTTTTTGTCTGCTCAGCGTGACAAGCGTGATTTTGGGCTGCAGCATTCACCCCTGATCCACCCTTGATCCACGCTATTGTTGATGTGACTTTGACATGATGTCCATTTCAATCTCCTGAAACAATCGACTTCGACAACCGGTAAGCCTCCGTCAGCTTCGACATCTGTACAATAAAAAATTAAAAAATATTTTCATGCTCATGAGATACATATACAGAACTGGACAAGATTTGAAGGCCCACAGTGTAGCGGTTGTGGTAGAATTTAGCCAAAGGCCAAATTGTTTCAAACTCCTGGTCAGTGATAGTAATGCTTTGCAGCACGATATTTTTTAAATTGTATTTGGTTGTGTTTGAACTGGACCTGAGATGTCACGCTCAGGTCTATTCCGGACGGATCCTTTCGTAGAAAGTTTTGAGAGAAATTTCATTTGGTCAGTATGGCATCTCAAATTTCTGACCATGTGCGTGAGGGCACCCTACCTTGAGACAACGAGTCTCAGTAAAAAATTTCGGTCGCTAGGACAGGTGGTTGCAAAGGTGGTTGTGACATCTCGGGACCAGTTCAAGCACAACCAAATACAATTTTAAAAAGTTCGTGCTGCAAAGCACTGTAAAAAAATTTCGTGCTGCAAAGCATTATGCAAAGCACTGTACAGCTGTCATTTCGGTTGAAATAAGAATAGGACGAGGAAGAAAGGAAGAAGCCGGTGATCTTGGATTTTGGAGAATTTCACGTCACGTGGACGACGACGCAGTTGTTGTAGGCGGCATTTTTCACAAATCAGATAAAAATACAGTCCCGTCTTCCAGCGGGTAATACATAGTGTGTCAAGAACCTTGGTCTCACCCAACCGACGACTACGACGTTGAGGTCGCATTTGCCTCGGATTCTGGGTACGTCAAAGATGATCACCCTAAATTCTTTTTATACACCATCGCCAAGGACAACGGAGGTTCTTCAACCACCATAACAGCGCTTCTCCGATTATTCTGGTTCGCAGGGTAGGCATTGCTATTACCTCCATACGAGGAGCCGCCAAAGTGGAAGCTCGACGGGTTGCCCGTCTCAGAAAATGCGCCGCTATTCCATGCGCGCCCTTGTGCGACGCGGTAGATAATGAGGTATCCCGCGATTTGCTGTGCGTACAGTAAGTTAGTATCAGCGTCCTTTGAACGGGCGGTTCCCACAGAATAGTAAGTATGATCAACACCGTACCTGAGCAGAGGAAGCGACGCCCAAGAAGATCTGATTGAGCGGATTATTGATCGCGTATGTTATGATGAAGATAAGCGCAAAAACGGAATAGAGCGCCGCGCTCTCGATCACTATTGCCGCCAGAGAGAAGTACTCGGAGCCTTGATCCCCTTGAATGGCCCTTCGGGCACGCCGGCGATAGAGCAGGAGACGGATGGTAATGAGGATAGTGAGAAGGATGTTGACTGAGAGGGAGATGATGTAGTAGGACGTTCCATAAGCCATAGGAAGGGCGCTGTACAGCGATAGTCCGGGTTGGGATGATTGGAGGGTCCAGAGGGTTCCCATAACTAGGCGAAACGTGAGAATTGAGGACATGGAAAAACAAGGGATGAAACATTACCGAAGGATGCTAGAACAAGAATAGTAGGAAACGCAACCACGATGGCGGCAATCAGCCGCCCTGAAGCTGTCCAAATGACCCAACAGCGCCAGAGCTATTGTCTCGTATGTCAAGTGTGTCCAAAACGCCGTTAAGACGACTCACAACCAGCAAATCCGAAAGAAACGTCAACACGAACAGCGTAGCGTAGAACATTACATTAACCGGGAGGTTTTGCGTCGCAAGGAAATAAGCCCACGGCCCCCCAGGGTAGTTTCGGTTATCGATATACATTATTTGCACAGTGCGTGCTTGAACTGCGGTGTAGATCGATTCGATGACGAACAGGAGGGTTATGTAGAAGATGAGGAACAGGGCTCTTATGTCTCCATTGATTAGGTAGGAAGAGGAGGAACTTCGGGAGCGGGAGTACTGCGAGTAGAGAAAGGTCACGCAAGATACGTAGAGGACGACCTGGATGCCTATGACAGTTGTGAGTGGGCGGAGGCAAGGATATGGAGTGTGCTAACCGTATCCGGCTCCACTAACCACATCCCCCGCTAAAAACGTTCGCTCCAGGAAAATATCGTACGCCGACTCGTCTGGGCCGTAGTAGGGCGTAGACATGAATAGAAGGAGGGATGGGGGAGGGGACAAGCTGAGCCTGCTAAATGATTGCGTCCACTTTCATCGATCTATAACTGTTTGACAAAGCCGGAGGCGCCCATGGCTATGAGATTTTAGGAGACCCTAACGAGGAAATCTTGACTTGGACACACGATGTGCATTGAATTGACTGTGGGACGGTAACGAAGCCCCAAGAAACGGATTGGTGGGACCTGTGAGAGCCTGTGATGTGAAGCCTCATGGCCAAAGATAACAGCCCCCGAAGCGTTGCAAATCAGTTGCGATGTTTCGGAGGCTGAAAATAGATAAGAAGGCTGCCGTATGATGAAGGCGTCTTCGAATCTTACCTGGTAACCCGTACTCTTCTCCAAGTACCAGTCACAACCTGCTTCGTCCAATTGAATAAATTCCAAGTTCCGTCAGCATCAGCATAGTAGTGCAGCTCCAAAATTCGGTCCACCCTCTGTAATCATTTCCCGTCCCTTTTCCTCTTGCACACAATCTGCCAAGAATATCTCGATCGCCCAACGCACCAGTTCCTCAGTAGTATCAAAAGTGTTGAGTGGGCCCTGCGTATAATGAGTCGTCCGGGATAGAAGAAAGAGTGTGAACAATGGGGTTGTTGAGGAGTACCTGCCTGCGCGACTGATATAGGACGTTGATGGAGCAAATGCAGATTCAAATGCCTAATTTGCTTGGTTAGTGGGTAACGGCTAGCACGGGAAGATGACAAACGTACCGAAAGCGTTGCGTGAGCTCGTTCATGTTTGGACAGTTGTTGTGATTGAGTCACGCAACATCTCCTCAAACATCCTAGGGGAGGACAAAACCGTATTGGAAGCAGGCGTCTGGAGCTTTTGGAGGGTTGGTTGACTTTTATGTTCTGATAGGTTAGTCAGGGTTAGGTTTTTATTCAATCATCTCAAAAGTTACTCAAAGTCGGGAAACTGCGCCAAGAAATCCCGCGCAAGAATAAAAATGCAGTGGTCAGGGCGCCGAGTCTACGACAGCCCATGCATCCCTCCAAGCTTCATCCGGTATCTCGTCCGACACTCCGAACCCCTCCAAATCCAACTCCATCGCAAGCTGCGTCAACGCCGCAAAGGCACAGTTCCAAAACTCGCGCCACTCTTCTGTTTCATCTACACTCACCTCCCACCCCTTCCCATCTTTTACTCTGTCGGCCAAAAATAAATCATGCAACATTACAAGAGCTTCGTTGGTTTTAAAGACCTGTGGATGAGACGTGCGTAATGGCGAGTCGTTCGGGATCGAGGAGAGAATGTGCGCGGCGATCACGCTGGTGCATATCGAAACGCAGGTCCTAGCGCGCCCAATTTCGAAAGTTGGTGGGGCAGGTGCAAACTCAAAATCCTGTTCGTTTTGTTAGTGGGTCTGATCACGGAGGGAAAAGAGCGCATATATACCTCCCAGTGCCGCTCTCTCTCCTCATCCGATACCTCTGGACGGCCCATGTACATGATCATTCGGACAAGGACAAGATACGCTGTCGAGAGCGCATTGTCGGGGTCAGGGAGTGGTAACCAGAACTTTGGATTATGTGACATCTTTTCAAACGATTCAAGGCTCAGGAAATCGAATTGATCTGGAGGCGTTCCTTGTTCATCGGGAAACTGGTATCTGGACGCAAATCTCTCGCTGACCGGGGCTGGCGCGCGCTTCGTAGTAGGACACGCTTCGGCCTATTCAGAGTCAGCTTCGCCTGCAACAGACAAATGAGGAGACATGATACCTTAAAACGCCCTTGCCCTCGTCCTGATCTAACAATCGAAATACTCCTCGGTGTCCCAATCGCCAGCCTCAAACCTACTGACCGTCTTAAAACGAGTTTCAATGACGCGCGCAACATGTCGGCTCTTTTGGGTAGCGTTTGATTCTGATAAGAACAGTTCTCCTTGAGTTGGAAAGGACGGGTATGATGATGGTAGTGGGAAGAGGGGTGACGGAGCTTATGGAAGTGAATCAAGTCACGCGATCGCGAACGTCCCTGAATGGGAGGTTGATTGAGATGGTGCAGAATTGTACATTCACGTCATTTAGGGGGACGATGTAATGTGGTCGAATATATGCGCGTAATTTGGGGAAGCAGTTTAGAACAATGGTGTAAGATGTCTCCAAGATCAAAATATATATTGGGGGATCGAATATTGATTATTGGGCGCGTGAGTGGGGTAGCCTGCTGGGAATATCGTGAAATCGGTGAAGTGCCGACTAGCTACCCTGGCTAAAAGTGTTCCAGGATGTCCAAGACACTCTGGAATGACGATTAGAGACGTGCTTGGAGAGGAAGAAAGTATGTGATAGTGGGGAGGGATGGGTGAATTACTTACTTAGGCTTCTTGAGATGGGGGTACCTTGCGCGTAGTACTTACACCGAAAAAGTGATACCTCAGGCCTCAGGCCTCAAGTTCTGCTCAAATTGATACTGGCCAGCAGATATCAGCCACTACCCTTTCTAGCGCATTGCGGCCAATTATAATATTAATGTCCAAGGTGGAAACCTACTTTGAACCTACTGTCCACTTCAAATTCACAATGGACTGTGGATACCTACCATGATTGTTTTTGGGCATCCTGCAGAGGGCTGCTGCTCAACTCAAAATTATGATGGGCTGTGGATACCCATTGTATCACCCATGTTTTAATATGCTGTGGATATACAGTGTCCCCCCCCTTTTTGAACCAGATTTATGCAAGGGGGTACCGGAATTTCAGGCCATGACCCAAGGTAGGGGGGGATC
>KN838679.1:65481-92483 GCA_000827195.1 Laccaria amethystina LaAM-08-1
TATAATCGGTGAATTTATGTTTGAAGATATTTTAAATTTATTCTCGGTATATTCAGAGTTTATTCACTGAATAAATAGGCCAGTGCCCGCAGTGTGACTGACATAAGCTTGGCTAATGTTTTGCGCGGGCTCGCAACTTGTTCAAGTTGCGAACACGTTACAATTGTTATTGACGCCCTGGATGAATGTCAAGATAGGGAAAGCATCCTCTGCTTGCTCCATGAGCTTCCTTCATCCATCCGCGTCTTTATATCCAGTAGGGATGAAGATGATATCAGGCGCAGCTTTCGATCCCACTCCGCACTTCGGGAACTGATGATCCAACCAGACGACATCGAACATGACATCAGGAATTACCTTGTCCACACGTTGAATAAACATGTTAAGAAGTACCCGAATTTTGTACAGGATCGCACCTTACTGAGGGAGATCATCGAAACTCTCGTCAAAAATGCTGATGGAATGTAAGCTATATTTCAGTTCGTGAAAATATGATCCCTGATTGGCTCCATTTTTTTCCACTGATATTCAGGTTCCTTTACGTATTCTTTCAAGTTATGAGCATCTTGGAGTGCGACACAGACAACGATATCCGAAAAGCACTCCAGAGCTTACCAAAAGGGCTTGAAGAAACTTTCATACGCTCCCTCCGACGGATCGACGAACGTCCTGAGCCTTCAAGGACTCGCCTTCGACGTACTCTTCGTTTGGCGGTCTGTTTCGAACATGTTAAAATCGATTCCCTCATCCAATTACTCAACATCTCGGAAATGGGCGATGATTGGGACCCAAATAAAACTATCAATGATCCTTTGAAGCTGATATCCGGCTGTGGTCACCTAATCAGCACAACAGGTTCTACGGGAAATCTATCCGTCACACTGACACACTTGACTGTTCAAAAATTTCTCACCACTGACCCACATTCTTTCGATCCCTCCATCGCAACTCTCCCCCAGTATCATTGCCACCCACTCCGTAATGCGTTCATGGAAACCGCACGAATTTTTCTCAAAAGACATCAGATACGGGGTTGCCCATACAGTGACTTTATGGAGTGGCATGACGAATGCCAATTGGTAAGTCGTTGGAGAAGGATTCCGGATTTTGAAACAAGTGCCTCTGATTTTCTGCCCACGGTGTTCAACGCACCACTGAAGGAGAACGCACGACCTGGACCCTCACTTGTGTTTCCGAATGCGATACACGTCACAGCCATAAACTGTCGCTTCATCGACGTTGAGGACGAGTATTACATTTCGACCTCTTCACAACCAGCCGAATTCTCGAGGGGCCCATACATCTTCCAAGATGTCTTTCCGCGACGTACCGAATGGACAAGCATCGATTCTGAATTTTGGATTGCTTCATGTGGAATCCATTTACAATATGACCAACGAGCCATTACCAAGCCTGTGGGGTACCCCTCCCCAACGAACGCAACCCACGTTACCGTAAAGGATATTGACTTTATCATTGCAAAAAACAGCAACTGGACTATCTACCCCGGTGTCGAAACCATACCCGGGGTGACCCAAACTGAAGAACAGAAGGCTAACTTCTATCGCAATTTCATTATACGGTCTGGCTCGGTTAATGAAGTGACTGGTCACATTATTTGTTTACGACAACCCCATTGGAATGAGACCTCTTCTGAAACTTCTTCCCTCCAAGAACTAGCATTAGGGTAAAAGGTGTTCGACATGACTAGTCTGCGGTGTTCCCTCAGCGGTTGAACTTGCTCGAGCTGCATTTCGTAGATACCCTATAGAACCATATCGTGTTTTAACCACGAGCGCGGGACGGAATGGCCTACTTACGATTATGCAGTTACCTGGAACAGTTTGGGAAGCTTCAAGACGAGCAATGAAAAACCAGTGACATAAGATAAAAGCACACCGAGGCAAGGAGCAGGGCGTAACCAGGTTTTAGTGAAACTGCATAACGCAACATCAGGGGCCACGTAACCCATAACACATATGAACATGACGATACATTTGTGCATCTTTTAGATATACATAAGTTGTAAGGACGCAGAAGGGAACTACTCCAAGCGTGCAGGGGGAACCACCAAAAGCATGCCGACAAAACCGCCGAGGGACCCTGCTCCAAATGTCCCTCCGGAATGCTCAGAGCTTCCCAAGCGAAGCGGCAGTCGTACTCTGTCCAGCAGCCTTGGCGCGCTTCCTAAGCATCTGGGTAGACTTATTACCACGAAGTCCACGACCCCACACACGGCGCTGCTCCTCATACTTGTCAGAGCTATCAACCAACCCCATCAGCACCCGACAATCATAACCACAACAACGAAAACTCACAAGTTAGCCTTGGCAGCGCTAACAAGCGTAGCTAGCTCCCTTTGATCCTCACTCTTCACTTCCTGAAGAGCGACAACGGCAGCCGTCTTCTTGTGCACTACAGTTCCAAGGCGTGCTTTACCCTTCACGATGACGTAGGGGATGCCCATCTTGCGGCACAGGGCGGGAAGGAAGACGACGAGTTCAATGGGGTCGACATCGTGCGCGATGACGACGAGGGCGGCTTTCTTGGCTTCGATGAGGGCGACCTCGGATGTGGTTCAGGCCGTATTTGACAAAGAGGGGTTTCTTGGAGTCCTGCTTATAACAATGTCAGAGGTTAAATAGCCATTGAAATGGATGAAATGACGAAACGAGGGAATGAACGTACCTTGGCATCCTTCTCCTTCTCCTCGGCAGCAGACACAGCAGCAGCAATTAAACGGGCCTTCTTCTCCTGCTTCGACTCGGGGCGGTACTTGTTCAACAGCTTGAATAATTGCGTAGCAGTATTCAGATCCAGCGTGTGCGAGAACTGGGCAATGGCGGGTGGGACCTTGAGACGTTGGTGCAGAATGACCTTTTGCCTTTGGAGGCGGACGTATTCGGGCCATTTGACGAAACGGGTGAGGTCAGTTTGGGGTCGGATATCCTGGCCTGGGTCCAAGCCGAGTTTCAAGAATTCCAAGGGAGAGACGACGACACCAACGCACCAATACCAAAGTTCTTGGCGTTAGCCTCGAACAAAGGGTTCTTCTTCACCTTGGTGGTCTTGCTCGCACCAAAGGGGGCCGCAGCGGGTTTCTTTTGGGTTCCAGATTTGGCTTTGGGCTGGTCATTGAGACGAAGTGAGCGATTTTATCCTTTTTCTTCAAGAGAGAAGGAGAAGATGATCGCGCTTCGGAGCTCTAATGCCGTGCGTACTCCTACCCGTAGAGTAGGAGTAGGCAACGGCCCAGCAAAATGCTTCACAGCTCAACGGGCGGAAGAGCTCAGCCGAGAACGAGTCTCAACTACTTTCCACGCAGTTCTATTAGGGAAGGGATGTTTGTTCGCGAAGAGACGTCATCCACTCCAAAAACGAGTACTCACCATCCATCCCAAGTTCTCACTCATCCAACACAAAATGTGCAATAGAGAACTTAAGCTGGTCGTACTCCTCCGTGCGGGTCTCAGGTACCATTTTGATCGTGTTTTCTTGTGGAAAGCGAGAAGTCGTGTCTTGATGGATGGGGCTTTCTTTGTATTTGAACTCCGACTGTAACTCAGGGTTTGACTACATAGTCCCATACTGTACAGACTGTACTTGAAAGTGCGTACGTATAATGCTTTAAATTAAAACCCTTCATTCAACCATCTCTGTTAATGTATTGGTCAGTAAGTATACGCGCCTTTCATCGTCGTGGCAATCTACTGCACGCGAAAGCTGGGTTCAACTCCCAGAGTCCAGACAGAGAGTGTGGTCGCTGGGTTCAATTTGTTTTTGCCAACTCACATGTACTCAAAACATGATGGCTACCAGCCTCTGGACCTACTCTACCTCAGGCTCAGATCCTAGTAGTGCGTCGAAAGCACCACCACATTTAGACAGGATAGGATTTGTGTGAATTTGGCAAATTCGAAGGTACGTACAGCACCGTCGTGGTACCAGTTCACTTCGGTGTTGCTCTCCTTAATCGTATCTAACATATCATCAGCAGTGTGTAAGAGTTTTCTTAGTCTCGCCCCTGAAAGCGCCTATGTATGACACTTTAAATTAAGACCCACTTTAATACCATCTCTGTTAATATATCGGTCAGTATACGCGCCTGTTATGAATCAATTTGAAGTAGCCGTTATGCGCGAAAGCTGGGTTCGACTCCCAGACAGAGAATATATTTTCTCGAATAGTCATTTTTTACGTACCATTGTTGCACAACTTGCATCTTAAGCACGATAGTCAACGCCAGAAAAACATATACCCTGGTTCATTCTATAACAAAAAAGGTTCAACTTGGCATCTTGACATTGTGAGTCCAGTTCGCTCAATAACAATTGGGTGTGCTTCTTCAGTGCTTCTATAACCAATCTATAACTTGCAAGTTTTGGTGAACTACTAATACATAGAGCACTCGCCATTGAGCCTCAATGTAACTACTTACTAGTAGCTTTGCAGTTTTTGGAAACAGGGTTTTACATCACGTACTGATTCACTCTTTCAAGGTTTAAAATTTGCCCAAAACTTAACCGACTTCATCGATCGTGTTAAACGCGCCCCATCAGTGATCATAATTTATGATGTAGAAGTTCTTTGTTAGTATATCGGTTAGTACACGCGCCTGTCATTTAACAGCTTGGCACTTCACCGCGCGAAAGCTGGGTTCGACTCCCAGACAGAGAGTTTCTTAACTGCTCGTTCTTTTTACCAACTCGCGTGCACTTAAAACATGATGGCTGCCTCCGGACCTGCTCTACCTCAGACAAATAGTAAATTTGAAAGCATCAACGTGATGAGTGCGTTGAGAGCACCACATTGGTGATCCTGATCTATTGTAAAGTTCTCTGTTTGTATATCGCTAGTACGCACGCCTTCATATGGTTTCCCCTTTTCCTAATGAGATACGTCGAAAGCACTACATTGGTGAGCCTAATCTACTTCTTCATAATTATCTGTTAGCATATAGGTTAGTATACGCGCCTGTCACAACATATATATATAACAGTTGTTGATTGATGATCGCGCGAAAGCTGGGTTCGACTCTGTTGGAATATCGGGTAGCTGTGCGAGCATGCGAAATGCGCCCGATCTCCGGATTCCAGGTACATTCCTTACAATGATTATTTCTCGGGGTGTGTTTTACCCTTATTCCCTTTTATTTCGTAGTCTACAGTATATATACGAGGGCTTGTACTGTAGTTACCTATCCGTTTGTCTTTGGAACTCTCACAGACAACCCGAAATCTTATCATATTTTATCTTGATCACGAGAACTATCTGCACTTAACGATTTGATTTCAACAGACTCCCGGACAGAAAGTTGTAGTCAAGTTCTTTTCTTTTTGCGGGCTACCAGCCTCCAAGTCTGCTTTAGGTCAAAGGGATACTTAAATTCGAAAGGATTAACCTAACTGGATAAAAATCGTAAAATCACAATATCACAGCCCTACAAAACCCCACCCCCAGTTCCCCGCTGAAAAAAGACAGGCCCATTATCCGCCAATTTATACTGAACCGCGGCACTACGAGGAATCAACTTGACACCACCACCAACGGGAGTAGAAGGTCCCAAATGCAACGCAACCTGCCAGTTGAACCATCAGTCCGACTGCCACCAGAAACACGACACCAGAGACAACTCCCACGAACCTCTCCACTAACAGCCCCACTCCGTCCACTAGCAAGAGGCCTTACGTCAATATGATATATACACATTTGCAGCAGGTGTCGAAACAAGTCGTCAGGATCACCAGACGTAACGACGTGATGGCGGATGATCAGAGTCGCTTTGGCCTATGCATCGTCCATTTGGGTGGATCAAGCGAAAATACCGAGTAGGAAGACGACGTACCTTCAAACATGCACCCCATAACGCACGTGCAAACCTACTAACATCAAGCAACGAGAACCCTATCCACTCCAAAGTCGCTATATCGTCCAGGATAACCAGCTTCGCGTCCCCGTGGTCCGCTTTGTGTAGTGCGCCTTGCACGAGATCAAATAGTGGACGTAGTGGCAGTGGTGTATGTAGATCTGCCGTCTCTAGAGGGGCCAGGGCACGAAAATCCGGTTGGACGTGCTTCATAACATCTATAAATTCCAGCGACCCATTCGTTATCTGGTGCGATATGTTGAGGTTCTGTCGTCACAATCAATCACTCAACAAGATCATGCAAAAGACATCGGATGTATACGAACAAACTTGGACGCAACCGCTTTCCACCGCGCCAGGTCCTCTGAAACGGACAACACGATCGTTTTTGTCGGTCCATTAGTTTCTTTGATGTGCGATATTAGGCTTCGGTGGAGGAGGAAGTCGGCTGGAGCAGCTAGTTCGTCTGTTATTAGGAGCACGATTCCTTCGGGTAGGTTGAATGGAGCTAACATTGGTGGTCGTTGTAAGAGTCATGTTGATAGAAATTCGAGAATGGTGTTTGCTATCGACAGCGCGACTAAACAAATGATGTCAACGACAAGGGTCTTTGTGCTTGCAGTCTTGAGCAAATTGTCCTCACTGTCGTAACAACTAAGTAGTTTGGACACTGTAAAATTATTGAGGCTTGAATTGGCAGGGCAAGCACTCGGGTGAAAGCACGCAGTGCTTTCCGATTCGAAAAGGAGTCTTCCCCTAAGGGGATGTCCGAGTCGGCATGTGACGGGCGGGCGCAGTGCAGTGAGTGGACATGAAACAGGACGTTTCCTAACTTAATGGGATTATTGGGAATGGTGGGTGGGTGAAAACGCGAAGGGAGCTTGTAGGCTGCATCTGAACGCCGAACGAGGTGGTGGTTTGGAGGAAAGACGGCCCGTGCCGCACCACCTGTTTTATATTCTAACCCTACACCCGTTCCTCGCTTTGGGAACGAACGTCAAACTTTGGCAAGGAATGAGTATGATGAGTAATTCCTGCAGACTCCACAATTCAAATGGTATCAAGAGGCATCCCTCCCCCCCCGACAAGTTATCTACTAGGCGTCCAGTACGAAACTAAATTGTCCTCTAACATATCGCAACAAAATCAGACTATATCCGGAGTCCTGAAGCAAATAAATACCGCTAACCTTCGCAGATGACCATTGCACGAGTACATCCTTGACCCTCACATCCAAACACACGCAACACCTCTCACAAATTAGACCATCCCCCAGCACAGAAAACGCCATCTGAATACCGTCCGTTTGGAAGTCTATGACATTGAGCCTGACCTCGTTTAACAAATAACTTACATACCGGGTCCAGCCGACCACGCCAGGGACGCAGCTATCACCATCCAGCTTCCCGAGACCTTCTTCTGCTCCGCGTATCCACACATCCTAGTGGGTTGGTGGGTTTCTGGAGGCTGGATGAGGAGACGTTTAAGGAGTTCCGTTCGTTGCATATGGAGATTCATAAGACGTTTCATATATATCGGCCCCATGCGTGTGGAAATATCACCTGTGATATCGGATAACGACAAGGAAAGAAGATGTGCCGACGTGCTCATTGCTAGATCATCAAGGACATAGTGTGCAGCAAGCGTATAAAGCATCAATGGTTCCTCGAACGCATGCGACAAAAGGAGGGCGTGAATATGTGTTGAAGGCAAAATATGCGCCTTCGGGATAACACCATACGCCGCCATCCGATCTATCGCCTTTTCCAGGTTCTTGAACGGTGGTGAACGCCCACCACAAGGCACGTCATACAAAACGCACAGGATAATGCTCAGAACGTCCGAATTGTCTGGGATGTCGATCACTTCATCAAGGTGACTACAAGCTTCCGGTTTTGATATTTGCGCATGAAATGCTGTGCTAGAGGCACTCGCCAAATCGTCTGAGTTGACGTGGAACAGAACAGAGTCCATCGATCGAAAGACGACATTAGCGCCAGAGCTTGTGTGAGAACCGTAATAAAATGTCGAAGAAACCGAGAGGGGCTTGTTTGGAGCCGAACTTGACGTCAAAGGGGGAGAAATAGACTTAGGGAGCCTTAGATATTGTCTTGAGAGAGAGGGAACGTTATCGGTTGACACACCATTGATTCGCAGAAAGAGAGTCTGAGCGTCGTGGTGCGAGGATTGGAGCGTTGAGAGTTGTATTCGGGGTTTATAACAAACATGCAAGGCCTAGACCGGCAAGGTTCGCCTAGACCACGGCGGAATCAATTTGATGGTCCAGTCCAGATCCATGCCAGATTGTAGACACCTGAGACGACTTTGAGTGGTAAGCTTGAGGCTGTATCGGAAGACACCTCGAAAAACCATGTAGAAGGAAATAGAGAAAGAGTCGTTGGTTGTTTAACGACTTATCGTTTCGGCGTCATTGAGCAGCAGTGAACTTCGCTGCGGGGCCTTTGGTAGGCATCACTTCCGTCATAGATACAGCCGGGTCCGAGTCGGCAGGTGGAGTAGTGAAGCCAGTTCATCTTCGACCTGACATGTGATGGATCTAAATATGCGAATTATGTAGCATACGTAGGATAATAGATGAAGACGAACCTCTCCCTCGACTGCAGTGCGAGTGTGAGCTCGGTTGCTTTCCGTGCATTGGTTGAAAACGTTCTACATTGGTGAGCAACTTTTTCGGAATCAAGGCATTCTTGTGTACAGTTATTTGCGCGATGTTGACTGCTGGCCAAACAACTACCCGCAGCCATTCTGGCAGGCGTTGCCTTCCCGACCCCGTACATAGCCAGATATTCCGAGTAAGATTGTTTGCACATATCGCGAGGCTCCACAAGTAAACAAAGCAGAGGGTTATTTCTGGCCTATCGATACCTCGATAGATGTAAGTAATTTCGTATGGACTTCACGATTCAAATGATCAAGAGGCCTTCAGAGGCATCTCACGCTCCCCCAACAAGTCACCTACTAGGCTACTACTAGCACGGTCTGGTAGAAAACTAAATCGTCTTCTAATATATCGTAACTAAATGAGACTATATCCTGCTATAGCAAATAAATAACGCTAACCTTCGCAGAGGACCATTGCACAAGTACATCCTTAACCCTCACATCCAAACACACACGACACATCTCACAAATTAAACCATCCCCAAGCAGAGAAAACGCCATCTCAATAGCCTCCGTTGGGAAGTCTACAAGATTGAGCCTGACCTTGTTTAAAAAATAATTTACATACCGGGTCCAGCTGACCACAACAGAGACACAGCTACCATCGTCCAGCTCGCAGAGACTTTGTTCTGCTCTGCGTATCCACAAGTCCTAGTGGGTTGATGGGAGTCTGGAGGCGGGATGAGGAGACGTTTAAGGAGCCGCGTTCGTTGCATATGGAGAATCATAAGACGTTTCAGATATATTGGCCCCATGCGCGTGGAAATATCATCTGTGATATCGTATAACGACAAGGAAAGAAGATGTGCCGACGTGCTTGTTGCAAGATCATCAAGGATATAGTGTGCAGCCAGAGTATACAGCATCAATGGTTCCTCTAACGCATGCAAAAGAAGGAGGGCCTGAATATGCGTTGAAGGCAAAATATGCGCCTTCGGGATAACACCGTACGCCGTCATCCGATCTATCGCCTTTTCCAGGTCGTTGAACGATGGTGAACGCCCTTCACACGGCACGTCATACAAGACGCACAAGATAATGCTCAGAACGTCCGAATTGTCTGGGATGTCGATCACTTCATCAAGGTCACCGCGAGCTCTCGGTTTTGATATCTGCGCACGAAATGCTGTACTAGAGACACTCGCCAAATCGTTTGAGTTGACGTGGAACAGAGCGGAGTCCATCGATCGAAAAACGACATCAGAATCAGAGCTTCTGTGAGAGCCGAGATAAAATGTAGAAGAAACCGAGAGGTTTGGAGAGAAGATGTCTGAACTTGGCGTCAAGGGGGAAGAAATAGACTTAGGGAGCCTTAGAGGTTGTCTTACGAGGTAAATTTATTGATTGACATACCATTGATTTGTGGAAGGAGAGTCGGTCTGGGGATTGAGGCGTTGACAGTTGGGTTTATAACAGAAACATCATCGAAGGAGACCCCCAACATGCAAGGCCTAGACCGGAAAAGTTCGCCTAGACCACGGCGAATCAATTTCATTGTCCACGCCAGATTATAGACACCTGAGACGACTTTGAGCGGCAAGCTTGGGGTTGTATCGGAGGACACCTCGAAAAACCATATATAGAAGGCGCCTGAAGGAAATAGCGTAATCGTCGTTCGTTTGTTCAACGATAAATATGTACCGTTTCGGCGTCTTTGAAGACAACAGTGAACTTTGCTGTGGGGCCTTTGGTGGCGCCACTTCCGTCATAGATACAGCCGGTTCGGCAGGTGGAGTAGCTCATCTTGCACTTGACATGTGAATTATGCGGCATACGTAGGACAATAGATGAAGACAAACCTCTCCCTCCACTGCGAGTGTAAGGTCGGTTGCTTTCCGTGCAATGGCTGACAGCTAACTGCATAACTGTAGTCCGTTGACGCAATTTCCTTTGTCCGCCATTGTTTGCACAAAATAGCCATAATAGGTCAAGAAACCCTTGAGGAAACCCGCCTTTATGACGTGGGGCGGTGCGCCAATGTGTTTCTGCTGTAGATGTAAGTTCCCGACTACCATCACCCGAAAGAGGCTCCTAGACCTAAAACGGTTGTTTAGGGTTCAAACAAGGGCGCTCGAAAGAAATTCCGGAGTGGTCTACGATTATGCAGCTAGCTGGAAAACGTTCCACGTTGGTGAGCAACTTGAAGATGGTGGTTCGAAACCAAGGCGTTGTTGTGTAGTGTTATTTGTGCCATGTTGACTGACCAAAATCTTCTTTTCGCACCATTACGTGGCGGAAAAGGTTAAGAGAACCATGGGTACGTGTCACACCATGCACCCACAGTCTACGAGGTTTATTCAATTACTTGCCCAGCAGCAGTCTTCCCTTTCCATTCTGTGCGGATTTAGTAGCCCTGAGTGAGTGCTAAGCATTGCCACGAAGCTGTCACTGTGATCTAAGTTGTCCCCTTGACTAAGTACATGCGACTGACAGCGTCACCGTTCGTGGCGTACACGGGGGTGGCAAAGCTCAATGCTCAGAGCTCCCAAGTGTTCTGGGCGTCAGCGAGGTCCTAGCATGGACTCAGAGCCGCCGAAATCTAAAGGCATTGGTGAGAAGCCAAGTCTCTCTATTTTCTTAGCTCTGTCGTGTTTATGGGCAAGCCTCAAGGGAGAAGGGCCGCGAAGTTCAAACGACGCAAACCAAGGGACGACGGACGATCTAAATTTATCTGCACTCATTCCACACTCTACTGCAACTCTACTGATAAGAAAAAATTACAGGAACTGTATTCACATTTTCTGCGACAGACTTGTGAGGACGGATTCCGGGAACTCTCATATTGCTATTCGGCTCGATCTTCACGCACATATTTGATGTCACACGACCGCTCTCTTCACCTTGTTGCTTACAAGCTGACAGCACGGACGTTTGTTGAAGCAGGTTAGCTAACGAATTGATCGTACAGATCAAGTTTCCCTATACACTGGACCCGAATTTCCAATAAAGATTGAAGGCAGTTCCATGTTCCGTTTATGTGCGATGAACATTACCAATAACAACTTCCAAGACTTCCGCGGTCCTCGCACGACGTCTCTTTGTAAGACTCTCGGCAAATAAAAGGTCCCCGTTTTGTAAACTTTCTGCCCGACGTTCGGTGCAACCGCAGTATGTACGTCTCCGAGGACCGATGGCGCTCAAAGATTTCCCAGTGTCAGGTTCTAAGCCTCTTTTCGCCGTTCATTCAATGGGACAATTGTGCTTCGTTTGGACTATAACCCTGGACGCCCATACGTTCCCAAGACCAACGATACCTCGCTGTCAGAGCAATGGCAGAGTGCGAAATGAAATCATATGGAAGGCTGTACGTCTTTTTATGATTGGAATATGTGAGTAGCTCACTGGGCGTCCCATTGATCCATACACTCCTTGAGGCAGGTAAATCTAACTTGATTGTGAGCGATGACGCCTACGGCCCCCGAAGATACTCGATAACAAAATCAAGTTATGCGTGGTAAGCTTTCCAATTCGGTTCATTCCCCAAAGAATCCTTCCATGATTATGTTTCTTTCCTCTTTCTGTTCGGGCATTCAAGGAGCCTGGGGAATTGAACCTTTTAGGTTATATATCATGAGCCAAGAATTATCTGACATTGGAACACCTTAGACAGATGACCCTGCGAATGAAAACGTCTGGCGGCGTGCTTTTTCAATTTTCATGGCCCGAAGTGTTCCAGTAAATGAAATGTGTATTATTCCTACTTACAAGGAGCTGTTCGCCATGGGACGAAACTTGAGAACAAACGTTTCACTAAACGTTGTCTTGTAAATGAGTTTTCGGGACTTCATTCATGTCAGCTTTGTGGAAAATAAATATTTGAACCTGTCACGAATTACACGCTCGGCCGAAATAATTGTCAATAATATGTCAAGGGAAGTGTCCTATGGGTCAAAAGTGTGGGCGATGACAAACTTACGACCGTCAATGAAAAAGAAGGTCTAACACGCGCGTACAGCTGCTGGACGCGAGGTTGAGTGAGGCAAGTAAACCACCTCTATATCAATGAACGGAAATTGATTTGGACGGCCACAACACGTCTTCTCATCCACGTGGGGCGGAGAGGTTGGGGCATGCCTAAATTTAGCGTTCAACAATCCGTTTTTGGATATTTTATTCGATATAATTTTGTTGATGTCATACCTTCGTCAGAGATGATGACGTTCTGAAACCTTATAAGATCTGCAGGACGGTTTATTAACAATCCCACAAAATGAATAATACAACCAACCCTAGCGACGCTCAGACGCCCACCAGCCCTCGGACAGGAGGCTCAGGATTGCATGTCGGAGATAAGATCAAGTGGGTCACGTAAATCTACGTAGCGGCATTTACCAATTCTGAATCTCTTCAATAGAGGTGCCATTCAAATCGTCCATGGTTGTAACTTCAGATTTTATTCCTCTGAACGAGTGATTAACGTATTAATTCGTGAATTTAGGAGCAGGCGACAGCGTTCGTGGATCCGCCCTTGGCGTGATTGATCAAATTGGAGGAGGTGGGGTTACGAAGAACGAAGATATTTCTCGGAAAGGGAGAGAGGAATTCGAACGCGGTATGGCGCACTGGAAGGGTGGGTATCCCATAAAGGGGAATTCCAACGCTGAAATTGCAGGACAAGGCCATCAAGCTAGTGCAGATCTGCATGGGCAGGCTGCAACTCAGGATACAACTGCTCCATACGGAGCGCAGGGCGCTCCCTCTCCGTACGGACCCCAGGGCGCTGCTTCACAATACGGACCTCAGGGCGGTACCTCGCCATATGGCCCCCAGGACGCTACCTCGCAATACGCACCCCAGGGCGCTACCCCTCCATATGGTCCTCAGGGCAGTCCCGCTCCGTCCTATGGTGGGCAGGGCACGGGCACAGCCTACGGTTATGGTAAGCAGAGTACTTTGATCCAGTAAAGCTCCCTTAATTGTAAATAGGTCAAGGTAGAGCTGGTGACGTGAAAGCTGGTGAGAAGGAAAGATGATCTTGTTCGAAGACAGCCAGCTAAAGCAGAAGTAGGTGAACAACAAGATACATCGTACCCTTCCAACCGATTGAATGACACTACATACCCGGGTGGTCAGCGTTATGATGCACCTACTGGCCCGAGTGGTCTTCCAGGTCAGCCCCAGGATGCTGGAGTGGGGAGTAACTACCCTGCAACGACTGACCAGTTTGGCAGTGGAGCCCGAGACGTTAAGTAGTACATGGCCAATGGGTAGCGAGAAACTGATGTTGAAAATTATGAGCGTTGTAACATGTAGTTGGAAAGTGACATCGTTGATTTGAAAAACCCGGCAATAATCTGGCCGGTTACTTCGATACACAGCCACCAAAAACTTACCTTGGTAAGGATTTACTCAGGAATTCACGTCGAGGCTGGTGCCTACCCTCCTCCACCTTCTCAAGGGCCTGGCTAGGGTATCAGTAACGTCAAGGCCAAGTCTTTTGCCATATAATGTCGACGTTGTTGCTTGGACGGTTGCCTGCTCATCGGCGCCTGTTCCACGCCACACGTGTTCGCCTTTCATCCACCACCCCTCCAGCACCATCGAGTTTCAGGAGGCCGCTGGTAACGTTGGCGGCAGCCGTAGGCATAGCTGCTACAGCAGGTACACTCGGTGCTATATTCCCCCCGCCTCCCATCGCCATCCTATTTCCGAGGGTTGCGCCAGGACCGCCAGCAGATCCTTTTTCTCCAGAATCAATAGCGTTCACCGAAGAGCTCGAAGCTAAGCTTCAAACCTTGCCGTTGCTCCAGAAGCTCAGGTCGATGCCCGACGCCGATGAGTGGTATGAGACTCGGCCATACCAAGCCTTCCCGGAAGAGAGGCGTGTAAATAATTTGACCGCAGGTGCTTTGCGGGGACCGGGGAAATTGGCGTTATACCCTCTGATTCGGGCAAAGAGGGACGAGAGCGAGAGCGCAGTCTTTTTACATTTGGGGAGGGGTGTTTGCGGCCATGATGGGATTGTACACGGAGGGCTGTTGGCTACACTTTTGGACGAAACTCTGGCTCGGACTGTGAGTTACATCTGTTGTTGAAGAGTATGATTTTAGATGCTGATGCTCTTACAGGCTATCACCAATCTTCCCGAGAAAGTTGGTGTCACTGCGAACCTGTCATTAAATTACCGTACGCCGACTATGGCTGACCAGGTAAATTGTCTCATTGTCGAGAAGGACGCGTTTTAATCTTGTTTTCAGTTCGTCGTTATAAAGACATTCCTTCAAGAAGTGAAGGGACGCAAGGCGACTGTCACAGGACGGGTTGAGGATTTGAATGGAACTCTCCTCGTAGAAGCAACGTAAGGCCTCGTTTTTTGCGAGCCTATGAAGCCCTAACATCTTCTATAGTGCCACATTTGTTCAACCGCGCTATGCGAAGCTTCTACATAGTGCGCATTTGAAGAAAGCGATGGGAGAACCTCCGAAGTCGGATCAACCTGTACTTTTGGCGGATGGACAGGACCTGAACCCCAAACACAAACACCGTTGAGAACTTATGAGTGCTTTCCCTTTTGGTTAGAAACTGCTCAGCGACATTTAGATACTAGATTAAACCATAACCAGCTAATTAATATCCAATGTCCGTTCAAACATCATGCCCCCAACTTCTGGTTTATTGAAAAATCCAACGGAATCAACTCAGGTTAATCTAATCTCGGCACCTAGCTAACCGAAAATACGTGATGGAACCTGTGCATGACACCACGGATATGATGTTACTTGGGCAACCCGGAAAGAATAGTCTACTATTCGCAAATACCGCAGTTCCGTCCATCTCACTTAAGTTGCTAAGAAACGCTTACCTGGTGCCACTCAAACACGACGCCCGGCAGAGAAATGCGTGCCACGCGTCTCCCAACTCATTTCATGTTTCGGTGCTGTTGAATTCCATGCAACTCGAGTCGTATCCTTTGCTAAGTTTCTACGGTTTGGTTACGAGCTCCGCTAACAGACTTGCAACTAGTATTTCGGAAGCTCCGATCCGGACATATGATTTTTGTGCGTCTATCGATCTTTGGACTCTTGACAGTGTCGCCCTTGAACTGATTTTTTTAGTAAGCCAAATTTTCTCATTTTTTTTGACGACCCACGTTTATATCGGCGTCGCCCCGGTCCTACTGACTTTCGTGAGTCTGATGGATTATTTCATTTCTCTGGGAAGACATTAATGTGTTACAGCATACAGGCTAGCTCTCTTTCCCTCAATACTGGAGGGTACGTTCCATCCCGGCAGTCGGCATTCCGCGTGAACTACTGGGAAATTTTGTATATCAAATCCTTTCTCCTTCCGCGCGTTGGCGCCAGGAGATAAGTCATGGGCTTCTTCTCGTGGTCTGATGAAGACTTGATGGTAGATCGAGTTTCCTTCCATGAAGTCGCATCGAAAGAGCTACCAAATCATGATTCCGATCCGATCTCGCCAACATATGAGAGTTACTGTTCGGAATTGATACCGCAGCACCGGTCTTGCACCATTGTTTGGGGGCTCTGTCCAGTCGGCTTTCTCTGGAACATTCTTCGTTTCCGAAATTCCGCTTCACCCCCCTGCGACACCTGGATTGGTTGGCTTCCATATTCAGGCTGTACACTGCGACGTTTCGCTCCAACGTTTTGATCGTCGCAGGTCATTTTTGTAACCCCTTCAACGCGGCTGCAGGTACCGTACCTGTGGGTCTGACAGATATCTGGGAAACGTGGGTGCTGTGGAAGTCTGAAGGCTGAAATGTACCCTCGATTGGATATCGACAAGGAGATGGGTAATGAAAATAGAGGGTTTCATGACTCCTCCCACTTATATCGACCGGTTGGAGCGCGAAAACCGTTGCTAGTCTTGTGTACACGCAACTCCCTTGGAGAGAAGAGGTCGAACACGATTCCCACTTCCTGTTGCTCCGTGCCCGTCCCATTGTTCGATTTCCCGGTCCGGAAATGCCCCATTCCAGGATAAAATACCAACTCTACCTGAAAAGTCCGGGTCCCTCCGATTTTCCAATTTCTAGCCTCACGTCGATCACATCGTCGACTTTATCGATGACAAAAATTCAAAAAAACTTCATAATGGAAGTACATCGTGTAAGATGAATATTCTACTTTGGGGAGAGAAAAATCAAAATGTAATTTGCCTGTTCTTCATCGGGTCCGCAAGTTGAGAACGACGTTCCTGAATAGCAGTGGGCCCTGTGGGATATTTATCCATTTTTAGGACGGCACGTTCTCCTTTGACCCTTCATTCTACTACCGCTAATGTGAAGCATTAGGCTGTCGGCTTTCTAGGCAAGCATCTTGTTCCGACCGAGGCGTTGTCCATAGGTCGGTATGAGTACATAAGTCCTAGAGGGACGTAAACTTTAACTGGTGATACTAGTAATAAAGCACTCCGCTCCATACTGGCTCACGTAAAGATGTCGGTTCGTCATCGTACATGTTGTTTGTCGGATACGGTGCTAATGTTTCTCTCCTTCTTCCATATCAGATCTATTCGGCAATACTTAATCCCTCAACGTGGTGAATGTGGGCGTTTTTAGGGTCACTCCGCCCTTTCAATCGATGCCATGTTTTGCTGAGACACAGCCGGCCTTTAGATAATACCACCCAAGCCGCGGAGTACGCAGACACCCTGAAAGCTCTGCGAAGCAATAAAATGTCCAATTAAGGTATTCTGGCGACATATTAACTTGGAATTCGTTGACTACAACTGAACAAAAGTGTGTAGTGCGCAATGCTGTCAGCCATTGTTGTTTGCCTTACCGACTTGACATTGAGTCCGTGGACTGTCACAAGATTGGTAATAAAAGAAACGTACTGGAGCGGACCCTTCAGAGACATCCCAGCGTCAATCTGAATGGTACCAGTTCAAGATCCCTCCCCGAAATGGTGTGCAGACTCCTGCTCACCCTGACAGACCGAGATGATATACTCCATTCCGCGAAGGATTGTTGTGCGAAGAAAGGAGCGAGTCATGCATCGTCGCCATGCTCGGGAACCCTTTAATTTTTTCTTTCAGCCGTATAAAAACCCTTCGCCCTCGTCGAAAAGACGAAGTTCTTAATCCACCCTATACTACTAGCCGCCAAAATAATTCGAGCCATGTCTCCGAGCCAAGTCGAACAACGAGAATCGGAACGGGTACTGTCTCGTATCCCACATTTTTCGGACGCTAATCCATTTCTCAGAGCAACGTCAGCAATGTTTCTCAAACTTTGCCAAGAGTCCCCAAGAGGACACCTATGGCGTGCCAATTCTGTAGAGGTCTCGCTCTTTCCACTCACATCCTGACGCAACTAATTATCATAAAAGGGCGGAAACTAAAATGCGATGGAAATCGGCCATCTTGCTCCAACTGCAATCGCCGCAACCTTCCTTGCCAATATGCCCCCGTGTATGTAATTTTTTTTTTTACTATTGATCAAAACTAACCCACAATTTTCAGTTCTGCTCAGCGTTAGATTCTGCGGAGTGAGATTCCGGATGACTTGGCTCCCAGAAATTTTTCGATTCCTATTACCTATATGTGCCCATATGTTTCTATGCTGTAGATTTTAGTTACTTTTTTTTGAGCTTTCTCTCATGTTGTACTCCATAAATGTCAATCTTGCATCTTAGTGGCCAATTTTAGACGGCGCTGTGGGGCCGACTGGTCATGAACGTGGGATCATCGTAATGATCGATCGATTTAAGGTTTTACGTCGAATAATCATACATTGACAACTTTGCGCTGATGTGCGTATTTGGGAAATAATTTACTTGGAATTTACCAGCGAATCATCACCGTTGATGTTAAATACATAGGAAAGTCAAGAGGTGACATCCGCCAAACAATAGCACGTAGGTAAATTTCATTGGCGTTGACTCTTCACAGGATTTAATCAACTTGATCACAAGCCCGGAATAAATTCCTCTTTTGCAGAAAGCGGCACAATAGTTTATAGCCATAAAACATACTGCGCAAAAGCCGTCAGCGCTGAAATCGACAGAGAAGGCAGTAATAACCTAGATGTGACGTTGTCATGAAGTTATAGAAACAGGGTCAATCGTCATTAATAATATTTTGGTTCGTGCAAAGCATTACGTTGGTCAATAAATGGGGGGGAATTGGGCTTTTTCAGGCATGGGAACCGTACAATAGAATCAAAATTAAGCGTAAATTTAAAAGTAAAATGGGCGGTGGTGGTATGTCAACAGCGACTGTAATAAATGGGTGATGCCGGACAGCCGGCCCGATATTTAATTATCTCGTGGAAGCCCGCGACGCAGAATGTATTAATTCTCACATTTGTCTTGACAGAAAATACATGGCTGAAAGCAAGGTCATATTAATCAGAGGTTCAATGAACGATAACTGAAACTTAATCGCCCACAATTTATACATCCAATCACTTCTTTCTCTGTGGGAACGCCTCGATTTTCCTTACACAACTTTTGAGAATTTGAATTTGTCCGGCGCGAATGCGATAATCCAGGAATGTTGTTAAAAAATGGCTGAGCTGTATTTGTTTTATGGCTATTGGATAACACGTCGAGACCGGAAGCATAACGAAAGAATGGCACATCGTTAACGTCCTTATCTCCGCTTCGGTCCAGAAAGTGTCGTCGTTTCTCTTGGTCCTTTTTCGCGAGTGTTTCAAGGAAATCCAGGTTTTTGGCGTGACCAAACGGGCCTGGGTAGGGAGGAGAAATTATCCCTTTGAAAACCATGAGGTTAAGGGCAATTTCAGGACATCTCCGCGAACTCGGAACGACGAAACAGTCTGCTAGTGGAGGACGCGGGGAATGATAAATTTTCCTGCCAAGCCGCCGATACTTTATTTCCTTACTTGAGCGTATTTTCCAGAAATGGAGATAATCATTAACCAGCTTGCAATCAGTGGGGCCTGAGTTTTTTTCCATAAACTCCGCAATTGAATTCGGTCCGTCGCTATGCATGCATGAACAAGGTGTCAGGATCGTTTGAAGGGAACCTAAGACGACGGACCGTCAATCGGTAGACGAGCCTTGTGTGAATTAACCTCTCAAGCTCTGAATAAAACTTGCTTGGAAGCTCAACTTAACGCCTTGATTTCTTCCGAGTTCCGGAAAGCGAGCACTGTCCAATTTGACCCTTCCACTTCCGCGGCTGTCATTGGTTCGCATGAACCCGTTTGAATTGAATGACCAATCCAGGGCGACATGTTCTTCTCCCGTGTGCCCTACTTATAAAAAAGGTAGAAAACGCTATTTAGTAGTAGAACGGCTAATTTGCGCTCAACTACGATAAAATATTAGGCCCGACCTCCGTTCTTGCTTCGCACTTTTTACAGACTTGAGATCGTTTGAACCTCAGTTTTAACTCTCAAAATTTAAAGATACTTACATTATTCTGAACACCAGTTTTCATATTTTCGAAACTAAGCAATGCTTATTGTTCAGGCCTACGTTCTTCTTATCGTGACACTGAGACATGTTTATGTCATTTTTATTCAGATATGCCAGCAAATTTTTTGGTTCGTGCGCGTAACGAACCTTTAAGAAACAGTCCGGATCCCTCATGTCGCTCGCCCAGGTGATTTCAGAATAAGCAGGTGGGAACTGATGCATGATGCGTGATCATTGATTTGATGGGATCATCCAACACGACAGCACCTATGTATTCTTCTTCTTACTTACACACTCCTTCTCAACTTCAAGTTATGTATAAAGGGTGCGTCAGGTCAGCGCGTCATCACGCGCCGGCTATTCTAGCGGCAAGATGTGGGCAACGGAAAAACCAAATTGCCCTACCAAATCCGGGATGAGTGAGATTGAGGAATTCAAGAGGATTCGGCTCATTCCATGCTAAACCCATCAGAAATGTCAACGGTACAACCAGCAGGAATCCGGCGCAAGTGGTTATCTTGCCATTTGGGTAGTTCAAACCCTGCTCGCGGGTGCTCTGTACGCGGAACAGTCCGATCAGAGGAGAAGGGAAGGAATCTGAAGGAGTATCTTGAACCTTACGGCGAAAAGTTCGAGCCAGTGGTCTCCAAGGTGCGTAGCGCTTGTCCAGGAGATAAATTGCTTGAACTGAGAGATTTTGGTAACCAGGAACGTTTGACGAAGCCGTGAAAGGCGTAGACGCGATCGCGCACACTGCATCGCCATTCCATTCCAATGTCGAAGCTCTGCAAGGTACAATTTTGAAACGCCGCGACGCGCCCGCGTGATTTAAGCATGCTTTTACGTAGACTTTTACCAGCCGGCCACCCAAGGGACCGTCGGGATTCTGGAGAGCGCGCTGAAGAACGGGTGCGTTTCACAATCCCTGACTCGGGTACCCCGGGCTAACCAACGACGATTTGCTAGGTCTAACGTGAAAAAAATCGTGGTTACGTCCTCGACCGCCGGTGACATCGACCCTCCCCTAAAGCCTATTACGTTTAGTAGGAGGACTGGAACATGGAATCGGTTAAAGAAGTTGAGGAAATCGGGGCCTACGGAGATATATCGCGCTTCGAAGATGCTGGTTGAGAAATGTTGGTGACGTATTTCCGTCAATTCCCTTTTGGCCCTGATGAAGTTTACATGTAGCCGCATGCGACTTTGTCGAGAAGAACAGGGAAAAGATTCAATGGGATTTGGCGGTTACCCTCCCTTCGTGAGTGAATTGATTTCTCATGAACCTGACAACTAACCGCCGGACTATCTCTAGATTTTCGGCGTGAGCATCTTTTTATGTCAAGGTGTCCCATGAGCTGAATTACTGACTGACCATGTAACAGCCTCCTACTCATGATGTTGAATCACTTTCGGCGCTGAACACGTCCCTTCAGCATTGGTACAACATGGTAGTAGCCGATGCACCCAAAACGAGGGAATCTCTTTCCTGATCTAGCTCGTGGATTGATGTCCGCGACGTTGCAGAGGCACATGTCAGGGCATTGGAGGAGGCAGAGGGAGTATCATTGTTAGCAGCGGTATATGCTCACCCGTTTCACGTCTGGGTACCATGCTGATATTATCACTCTAGGATCGTACCATTGGCAGGATTGGGGTTGGTTTTCTAATTTTCGACTTGGATAACGACTGACCTTCCCTTTTCATCTAGTTGATATCGCAAACTCCATCCAACCTTCGCCCATTCCATCTCACAAGCTTCCTCGAGGGGTTCCCGCGATGGAGAGGGCGTACCTGATCAACTACGACAAAACGAAGGAGGAGAATGTCCTCGGAATCAAGTTCTTCACCCAGGAGGAGTCGACTAGGGATGGGTTAGCTGACTTTGAAGGCGAAGATGGTAGGAATTTAGTTGCTGATAAAATTTGGGCGGAATTTTTAAAGGATACGCTGGTACAACGGAGGATGCTATGCTTAGGCCTGAGTGCTGGGCCGTTAACTTAGCGTTTTTTCATCAGCTTGCATGACTATGTCGGGAAAACTCCTCTCAGACTGGAATAAAAGCTTATGAGTTTTTTCCAATTGCCCACCCCGGGGGTCAAACTCGCAACGTTCAGATGCCCATGCTTATGATTTGGGCCTGATGCTATCCAACTGAGGTAGGTGAGCCCTATAAAGTACTCCTCGGCTTGTATGATACACCTTTCTACCGACCACTCCAATATCACACATTCCACGCATTAAATAAAAAAATCTCCGTTAAAAAAAAATTCATTTATAACCTTCACCTACAGCCCATGGCCACCGCAAGGGTCTAGATCTCGCACAAATTTACTTTATTTCACTCTGATGCTCTGTCCATTTGAGCTAGGTGGGCTTTGTTGAGTAATGGCTCGGATGAGGCACATTCCTTTATGAAAACCAAATATCAAATGATTCATACATTGGTGAAAAAAACACTCTTGAATGGCCTTATAGCCCACCGCGAGGGTCGAACTCGCAGCCTTCAGATCTACACGAAGCATATGGCAATATAAGAGTCTGACGCTCTATCCAATTGAGCTAGGCGGGCCCTTCGATGGAAGATTGGTGGAATATTGCGATGATCTTCGCACCCATTTTTAGTTTATTAGTGTGTAAAGGAGTTCTGTGCCCGTGTATTGTTAGCGAAGAACGGAACGGGGGGTCGAAGAGGGGGAGAAAAATTTCCCGAGCGCCAAAGATTTGTCACAAGCCAACCAAACAAGACAAAACAAACGCGTGACGCGACGTGCACGCGCCTTCAACATCACATCCACATCCCTGCCAATACCATACGCGATGCCCGCCATCCGAACACCATCCGACACACAAAAACGCGCGACGCGTCAGCTTATATTGACTGGAAAACCCGCGCCCGCCGCATCCTCGAACTCATCAACGAAGAAATCAAAGAAACCAAAGATAGAGCGCGTATACACAGACGCCATACTCCCCATCAAACTTGAATTCACGGAACTCATTGTCGCGCGGAAGAAGAACCATGAGTACAGGGCGTACAAGGTCCGAGAGACGGTGCAAAGGATATGGCTTTATACTACGGGGGCAACGGGAGCGATTACGTGCGTCGCCCTTCCTTCTCCTCTCTCTCTTCCACACGAATTGCAATTAACCCACACAAACCCAACCGGCGTAGGCACGTCATGCTCACAAGCCACCCCAAAACTCCCGGCCAAGTACAGGATCCCTCTGGGGTGGGTAATGACGATTTCGATAATGGCTTGAAGAAGAGCGAGTTTGGGTATCCGGTGTTGGGGCTTTATAAGTTGAGGGAACCGTTGAAGGCGGGGAAGATGAGGGAGTATGGGGTTTCACCGCCGCAGGGACTGGTGTATGCTCCGAGGGTTTTGGTGGAGGGTGTGCCGGTTGAGGAGATGGAGAGGTTGTTTTAGTGGCGGAGATAAGTGGGTACTTTTGTTCACTGGATTTTTTTTTACGAATACTTTGATATGGTCTACACTATTTGAGCACTTTTTAGACGTTGCTTGAATCCGCCAGAATACAAAAGTTCGAATGAGACTTGTAATTTTTCGGAAGCCCAAAGCGCATTGTAAGTATGGCGCTCTTGACTCATTAAAGATGCGTGGACGTCTAAAGTTCCTGTTACTTTGAGGTATCCTCGTCAACCAATTTTCTAGCCTCTTACAAGTCCAAGATCCCGGCGAGGTGGGTCGCCTCTACTAAACTACCAAAACTGAATATCACTGGGTTACTTAGCATCCGAGGAGGCCCAAATGATCCCTCGCCCCTTTGCGGCACGACTGGAAAGTGCACGACCCTTTGAGAAGTACGCAGCGGGGCTTTCAGTCCGTCATCATTTTCACCTCAAAGAAATCTGTCTCCTGGCCAGGTGAGTGCAATCGTGCATATATCTCTCTTTACTCTACCACTCAGATTTCTCAACTTCCCCCCGTAAGTATCCCATAACACGACACATTAACAGAACAGCGAACACCCTGGTATCGGCCATCCTACCAAAGTTCGCGCGTCGGGTTGGGGGGGTTCGATTCCCGCTTATGTGTTCATCAGAGTCTCCATCCATTCTTTTTTAACCTTCCCAGCTCAAACCCACCTATAAATGGTTCACCGTTCCACATCCGGTCTACGTATGTAGCGACGACGTCACGGGAAGGCGGGGCGCTACGGGAGAACACAAATATCTCTTCTAGATTCAATAGCCTGAGTTTCATGTGAATCAACAGGGTAGCCAAAAACTAGCTTTCCTTCCACGTTCAAATTCTGAACAAGTTAAACGAACGGTCAAATGTCAGCGTTCAAAAATATACTTTTTTAAAAGAGCGTATGTATACCACTTCAAACCACCCTAATCCCTCCCCCCTCCACCTCCCAGCTCCCTCTCAAAAACCCCATGCAAATACTCAACACTCCACCCCCTAAAAAGCTTCTTCCCATCCCCAAGCCACCCCTCCACCTCCCTAAAAAGCACCTCGACCCTCCTCCCCATTTTCTTCATCTCCCCAAACGAAAGCAAGTACCCCATCCCCGCCTCTTTCAAATACTCATACGCACCATTGGAGACGTAAAGCGACTTTGAAAGCTTGGAGCCGGACCAGTCGAGGATGAGCGGGGCGTACGCTATCAGAGGTGTCAACTCCTTCATCGTTATCGGGGTCGAGAGGGAGAGGGAAGGGAATAAGAAGACGAGTTGACGCCATAGAAGCTGGTCAGCGTACGTTCCTGCGTAGTCCATTCCCGTCACGCGCATATGTACCCTTGCTCGGCCTTGCAAGTCAGCCCGAGACTGGTGAGTATCCATGGAATGCGCAAGGCTTCGAACGATGTTCCTCGCCGGTGTGTTGAACTCTAACGATGCGACTCCATCCGGGTCAGTGCTTTCAACTGAATGGTATCCATGGGTTGGACAGTAGAATTTGAGGTTGAGTGACCCAGAGGGCATGACTGTATAGCGATTCTTCCGTCCATGTTTCTCTGCCAGCCCACATTCCGAGTGTGGACATGCCCTACGCATGGCTAGGCGTCCTGTGTCAGGCGCGATTTCAGGGCCGAGGCGGGCGTGGTCTTTTACCATCGCTTCGATAATCCGTTGTACGCCGGGCATGCGCATCAAAGCTTCCTGATTCGTCATTTCGTACGGGATGTTGGTGAAAGATGACGCAGCGTCCAGGAGCTCCCTGTAATCCGGCAAAAACTTGTCCTGCGCATTCGTGAAGCGCTGACTGCGCTGGTAAGCGTACCCGTCGCTGTCCTTACCCTTGTCGTTGTCTGGAGCGGTGTCTACGATGTTCAGGCGGACGATGACAGAGAGGTCGTCCACGAATTTCTTCAGTTCCTCGGAAGCGTCGGGAGCAGCACGGAGAGAGGCGTATTTCGCTTTGATTTCCCTTGCGATGAGGAACGCAAGAATGAAAACTACGATCGTGCCTGCATGTGGGGAGTTATTCGGCTGCGCGCCGATGTGGATTATCAGAGTGGTGGGTTGGTAGGAAGGAGTGGATGAGTCGGGGAGGGGAAGCCCAAGATAGCGGATATGTGAGGAGATGTATTCGTTTCGAAAGATGTAAGACCCTCCGCCTAAGGGGTTGTGTACTTTCCCATCGTGCCGCAAAGGGGTGGGGGATCGTTCATCGGGACTACCTTCGGTGCTAAGTAGCCTGCTGGTACTAGGTTTAGTGTTGGTAACGGGGCAGTAGAAGCCACCCACCTTGCCGGAACTTCGAGGAAATTAACGCCCTGTTCTGTGAACGTCATTTGGGAAAAAGAGAGGAGACTTGGAAATAGACGGAACGCGTCTTTAATGAGCCTTTGATCCCATCAAAGTTTGGCCCTGGAACACTCTATTATTCAAACTCCGAAAGGGATTCTCCAGTGCACCATAAGTTGAGCTCTAAATGTATACGTTCCAACTTTTGTATTCCGACGGATTCAGGGAACGTCTAAAAGGTATTCGTACGACCAAAAAACAGCAGACAAAAGCACCACTGGCCCTAAAACAACCTCTCCATCGCCTCAATTGGCACACCCTCCACCAACTCCTTCGTAGCATACACCAGTCCCTGCGGCGGTGAAATCCCGTACTCGCTCATCTTCTCCGCCTTCAACGGTTCCCTCAACTTGTAAAGCCCCAACACCGGATACCCAAACTTGCTCTTCTTCAAGCCCTTATCGAAATCATCGTTACCCATCCCGGTAGGATCTTGTACTTGGCCGGGAGTTTTGGGGCGGCTTGTGAGCATGACGTGCCTACGCCGGTTGGGTTAATTGCAATTCGTGGAAGAGAGAGAGAGAGAAGGAAGGGGACGCACGTAATCGCCCCCGTTGTCCCCGTAGTATAAAGCCATATCCTCTGCACCGTCTCTCGGACCTTGTAAGCCCTGTACTCATGGTTCTTCTCCCGCGCGACGATGAGTTCCGTGAATTCGGGTTTGATAGGGAGAATGGCATCTGTGTATACGCGCTCTATCTTTGGTTTCTTTGATTTCTTCGTTGATGAGTTCGAGGATGCGAGGGGTGCGGGTTTGCCCGTCAATGTTAGTTGGCGTGTGGCTGGTTTGTGTATGTTGGACGGTGTTCGGATGGCGGGCATCGCGTATGGTATTGGCGTGAGTGTGGTGTTGAAGGCGCGTGCACGACGCGTCACGCGTTTGTTTTGTCATGTTTTGTTGAGAGCCTGCTGTTTCCCGGTTCACTCTTATCTCGTTTCTATTCTTAGCAAAGAATACAGAGACATTTCTCGTTATAATAATAATAAAATGCGCGAGGATCATCGCCTAGTTCCGCCAATCTTCTCCATTGCAACGGCCCGCCTAGCTCAATCGGGGCTCTTCTGTGATGTGTAAACTTGAATTCTAATTTGAAGCCTGCAGGTTCGACCCTCGCAGTGGGCTATAATAGGGTAGTTCACAGTAGCGTTTTTCAGCTGTTTTTCGTTCTGTTTTTCATTTTGTTTTTCCCTAAAAAACGACATCAAAAAGAGGTCAAAAATGAACCGAAAAACAGGATTTCTCGAAAAAGTGCTCTCGAGGCTGTTTTTCGTGAAATCCCGTTTTTCAGTTCATTTTTCACCCCGTTTTTCGATCCGTTTTTCT